>JAYXIM010036918.1:0-90415 GCA_037575425.1 Anastrepha fraterculus | reverse complement strand
CTACCACTAATGTTCATTTTTCCATTGTCAGCCCAGAAATATAAATAGCAAAGCGGTGTTCGATGGATCAAAAGCTTCAACTATTGCATGATGAATAGATAAAAAAATTGTGGTACGATTCACTTTGAACACTTTTCGCCTGCCCAAATTATGAACAAGAATTATTGGTATTATGCGTAATTTCCTTGGAAGAAGAAGATTATTCAGAATAAATAATGATTGTAAAGCTCATTAACAAAGTCACATCTAAATTGCATCACAGATATATATTTTTTATTACTACTCCCGCATTGCACCAACTTTGCTGACTTATTAAGCAACAGGTAATTAGTACATCATTAAAGTGGGGATTTGTGTGAGGCTTGAGTAGAAAAGCAAATACATATAAACACATACCTTCGTAGATACAAAAAGTTACATGTTTGCATGCCAAGCATGAGAATGTAGAAATGTGTATAAATCTGCACGTGAATTCGAACGACTAGGCAAAGTTGACATGGCAAGGTTAATTGAACGAGAAATTTAATACCAATTTAATAGCAATAAACGTTAGCTTCTATGCATGCATGCATACATTCAAGTATATTAATATGCAATATTTTGCATTGATAGTGTAATAGTTTCCAGGACTCATTCATTGTATAAGTCTGCATTAAATAAAATGTCTAGAGCTGAATAAATTCGATCAATGCAAGACCAAAGGTGGAGTAATTTTAAGACCAACTGCTTACATTGTTTTGCATTAAATACTAATTCATATGTATTAAAATTTAAAAACATGTGTACCAGTCTATATATATATATAATTGGCGCGTACACCCTTTTTGGGTGTTTGGCCGAGCTCCTCCTCGTATTTGTGGTGTGCGCCTTGATGTTGATCCACAAATGGAGGGACCTACAGTTCCAAGCCAACTCCGAACGGCAGCTATTTTTATGAGGAGCTTTTTCATGGCAGAAGTACACTCGGAGGTTTGCCATTGCCTGCCGAGGGGCGACCGCTATTAGAAAAATGTTTTTCTTAATTTTGGTGTTTCACCGAGATTCGAACCGACGTTCTCTCTGTGAATTGCGAATGGTAGTCACGCAACAACCCATTCGGCTACGGCGGCCGCCAATATGTACCAGTCAGTCTCAAATAAAATGGTTCGTATATTATCATCTCAATTTAACACCTGCCCTAGGTTAGGTTAGGTTAGCCAGGTGGCTTGTCAAGAAAGACATTCGGGGCCCCTAAGGCCTATTGTCATACTTGCATTTGATTTCCATCCCCTAACTAAGTTGCTTAAATCACTTAGACCTTTTTGGGAAGGTAACTGGAGGGATTCAGTAAGACGTTTTTTCAAATTTCCCAGGCCTTCGAAAAAATAATCAAATAATAATATTTGGTACGGCTTCTTTGAAGTAAGGGGTATTCACAGAGGAGGTGTTGTACCGACTCAATTTCTTCTTTATCTCCACAACTTTTGCAGGAGCCATTGTGAGGTACACCCATCCTACTGGGTAAGGTGCCAATAGTGCAGTGACCCGTTATAACACCTGTGAGAACGCTGGTGGTTGATCTGTTGAATCCGAGCAGACATTTTGTACTTTTAATATTCAGTTTTGGCCAGAGCGCTTTGAATACCCTACAGTTAGTAGCCAGAGACCACCTTCTATTGGGTTCCTCGATTACGCTCAAATCAATCTCAGTACACAGTTCGTTTAGAGGAATGTTTATTTTCTCTACCACTCGTTCAAGGTTAAGCCCCGAGCCTTTCCTTGCACATTCATCCGCTCTTTCATTTCCCTCCACTCCAGAGTAGCCGCTAACCTAACAAAGTGTGGTGTTGTGTTGTTGGGTAAGCGAGAGGGGCCTCCTACATTCTTTAACTCAACTATCAACAAAAAAGGCAAGGTTTTCCGAAGATCCCGGTAAGTCCATTAGTTTTATCGTTTTTGCTGCTTTTTCTATAGCGTAGATCTCAGCTTGGAAGACGCTACACCGGTTTGGAAGTCTAAAGAAGCAAGTTAAAGATAATTGTTCCGAGTACACTCGCGATCCAGTGCCGTTGCCCATCTTTGAGCCGTCAGTATAAATATGGTGACCACTATCATCTGATATGAATCTGGTCTCCCTATCCTTTTTGCCGGGTATTCTTATTTTTTAGTATTTTCTCAGATCTATCTTATTTTTTCGCCTGCACAAAAACGCGATGCTTTGACCGTGAACGTCCAAATATTTGTGAAGGTTTCGGTACATCATTTGGATGATCAATTTTGAAATTTTTGTTTTAACTGCCCAAATGAGCTTTCTTTGAAAATATATATATTTTTTATGACTAAGTGTATGTCAACAAATTACAAATCAATTAAAAAATTAGGCTCACAAGACATTCGTAAAATAAATTAAAAACGATATCTCAAAATAAGGAAGCTAAAAAAAGTTAAATATTTATTTCCTCCAATATTTGAAAACTCTGACTCCCACCAATTGTTGTTCCACATCACCAATGAATACATGTACATAACGTTATATCTCTGCATATGCAGTTAACTAAAAAACAGTGTAGAATGTTGATATGTATATCACAGAGGAAGCCACAAAAGGCAAATGACCCAAACTAAAATAAGGTGGAAAACAACATCACCAATACTTTTAGGCTGTGATGTGTGCCATTTCCACAGAATGTCGGTTAAAAAAAACTTCTGACGAATGAGGAATGAGGTCCACCCAGTAGACTATGCATAGCCGGTGGAATAACTATTCAGAAGCGCAAGCAACGAGCAAACGAAATACCAACTAACGAACGATCAATGAGAGGTGAAATGCTTGACAATCCATACACACAAAGGTCCATTCTCATGCACTCGCACATGCAAAGTGCAGAAATACACACAAGTTAACACACAACGTAGAGGGTAGTCAAAAGAACAACCAAGCGAATGATGCATAGAAAACAGAAACTACAGAAAAAATATGTTAGATAGACGAAGCGTAACCTAAAACAACTTAATTGAATTAGATGTATCCTATTCGCACGGCCATGTCATTTAACATATAAAGAAATGTACGCAACCGAGTATAGAGCTTGAATAGAAACGTATGTATGTACGTTTTGAAAACCATGAAGTCCAATTTCATATTCATACATATAAATATTTACATATTTACATATTTACGTTTTCAAGCACATATGCACATTTGCATGCACTAGCATTAGGAAGCACTAGGTTGGGCCCGCAAAATTTATATCCTAACACCTCTGCGCTAACGAACAGATAAATAAAATTCCCAACGCAGTTTGATTTTGTAACGGATTAACCTAACATAGCATCGTGTAAAAAATTGTAACACAGGCTCTGCAATCGAGCGATTAATGTATTAATGTATTATTTATTTAATTTGAATTTACTGCAATTTTATATTTGCATGCTGCCGAAACTAAACTGTGAAAAACGGAACTGTAACTTTTATTGGATTAAATTGTGAAACAGGAAATTGAAGAGCTCAGTATTTTTACCTGTAATTTTACGCAATATGAAAAACTCACGATTGCATTCCATATGCATAAAGGGACTTATTGGTTCAAAGTTATTAATACCAGTACAAAAGGAAAACATTGAAAATTAGCAAAAGCAATTTATTAAAAGGGTTGTGATGGACAGTTTAAAAATGATAATTTAAAATAAATGGAATTTTGTTTTACTTATCAAAGCAATTTGCAGTTATAGCCGCCTCCAAACAGTCGGATGGTTTTTTATGAGGAGCTTTTTCATGGCAGGACAACACTCAGAGATTTGCCTGGCCCTGGTGGCTGTCAAGGAGCGACCGCCATTAGAAAAACTCGGCTATGGCGGCCGCCAAAATTATTAAAATTATTTTTGTTCACTTTAAGGTGGTATATAACAGCATAAAGAAATAGAGATAGATAAGACCATATATTCACTTAACTTGAGCAAAACTTAATATATTCTAGTAAATCGAGACAGGACTCATATTACTCTTTGTTCAAGGTGTTTTGGTATTGATATTGGACGAAACCGGTTAATAACTATGTAACGGTAATTTTCAAAATTTTTCCTTCGTTCTTTGTTTTTTCTTCGTTTTGTGCATGATTTTTTTGTTTTCAACTAAACTTTTAAGAATGTGGCTCCTTGCAATTCAATAGTTGGTCTCAATATTTTAACGATATGGTGTATGAATAGAAATAAAATATACGTTTTTATGTGAAGCGTCACATACGAAATTGAAATCAATTGAAAGAGGAAAAATGAGCAGGACACATGAATACATACGACGGCAAATGCGTAGGGGAAAGGTTTGCGGGAAGGAAGGCATTCAAGGTAACAATATTTCAAGCATGAAATGGGTGTTACGTTGGAAAACAAGCATTTGTAAAAATATGTTTTGCTTTTTCTTTTATTATTTTTCTGAAGAACTTAAAAACAGTGCGCAGTAGACGTGATTACCAAATAAGTAATGATACTTACTTCTACCTACAGTTACGGAAATAAAAATAAATATTAAGATTTATTGTATGCTGCTTTAATTTTTTAAATAGAAATATTTCGATATAATTTTTTAAATGATTGGCTCTGGGAAATGTGTATCTTATTAGAAGAATCATAAAAAATAAATATTTTATTAATGTACATCTGCTAGATTTTTAGCACTTTCATAACTTTGGCTGAATGTAGCTCTAAATGCAAGTTTACTAGTTGAACGGAGTTTCATATCCACAATTAAACATTATGGTATATACATACATACATACTTATACAGTTTAATATTGGGACACAATGAGTTAGTGAGACGGTTTGCGCTGAGTTAATTCCAAAAGTTTTGAATTTAACAAAGAAAATGCTTTTAAATCATTTCCTTCCCAACTATCCCGATAACATTTTTCTTTAGAATTAAATAAAGTTCAACTGCCATACAGCAAAGACATATGAAAGCAGTGAACAGCATTAAAAAAACTTCACAGCCCACCGTTTTGCAGCCAAAATCACGCTCCGCAACCTGTGAATATTGACGGCAGTGCACGCGTCATTGCCGCCACGACATTTTGCTCGTTATTATGTAGCTAACGAGCTTATGAAAGGAGTGAGCAAGCGAACAAGTGCTCTGCCTTTTGCCGCCCACGCACAGGAACACACCTACGCTTGCGTGTGCACACATTTCGTATGTTACTCACATCGCTACAAAATAAATTGACTGCAACAAGCTTAATTTAACGGTATGGCTACGAAATGCGAAATAACCAACATTACAACATTACAACAATAACAACATTTTTTATTCATTTTTCTCCACCAATAAATATATGTAGAAGGTTTTCATGCATAGATGTACTTCCTTGCATTTTTGTCAAACAAATTTGTTTGGGAGAATCTCAAGAAGCGCAGCAAACTTTCACAGTTTTCAACAAACTTTTTCGGTTTTAATTTGCTACACATGTAATTTCAGCCAAAATTGCTATGTGCAAGTAAATATGTTTACATAGGAATTCGCAGAGCTTTTTCGTAAAGTGAAATTACAAATAAAATCTACTATAAGTAAATAATAAAAAGATAAAAAATACTATCAATTGGGACTCTCACTTGGAATCCACATCGAATGTTGTAGTTTGTTGGCATAAAATTCTCGAGCTTAGCATACTTCTACGTACTTTATTTTATTGTTAACAATAGGATTATGCTCATATGTGTTTTATTTTTTCAATTCTGTGGAAGTACGTAGTTATTGTCACCATTGATTGGTGGTTAGCGAAACTTTCTGCATTTGTTTTAATTTATGTACATCGTTGCATCACAGTCGCCGCAAACAACAGATACAACAAGGGCCCACTTGCATAAGTACATAAATGCAATTCTACATATTCGTACTTATGTACGTACATACATACATGCATACCCTCGTATATTTTTATACCCACGCACTTGCGCCCAAAGGTATTATAAATTTGTTCACATAACGTCTGTATGTAACAGCGTAAAATAATCGAGATTGATACAGACGTACACATACTTACATACTCCAAGAAGCTTAGAATGAAGATAGGAGTCGATTTACCCATGTCTATCCGTCCGTCGATGTGCACAATAGCTCGCGCAAAAATTAATGTATTTTAATGAAACTTGGTATACATATCACTTTTTATGCAGGTTAGATTGGCATTGTAAATGGGTAAAATAGGTCAATAACGAGGCCCCTTCATATGATATCTCTGTTATAAATGAAGCAGGACTACTCCAATTTGGTAAAAATGATGAACCCAAGAAAAAAATATGACGGAAGTAAAGTTTTGAAAAATGTGCAGCGCCACGTCCACTTCTGGGAAATCGTCCACTCGGAAAACCCACCTAAATTGAGTCCCTGTATTATTTCCCACCTAATTTAGATCCAGCAAGCTCATTATTTATAAGTTAGTTAGGACTAAATTTCCGTCCGTCCGTAGTGTGTTACAAGCTACAACTCCCGTTGTCTATGAATTTGTTTGCCCAAATCGAATTTTACTAAAATGTGCATGGGTATATAAAGTTCGGTTCAAATCGTGTTAAGCATTCCGTACTTGGTAAGTCTGTGCATGTGTGCATCCAAAAACTTTCAACTCGCAGTTCTAGGCGTGAAACGTGTCGCAGATGGGCCATATCTCGCAACTGCAAGCAGCTACCCTGCAAGAACAGAGTCGAATTTTATCTGTCATCCAACAAGCTGAGCGCTCCACTTTTCGAAGAGCCACCTTGTATTAATTGTTCTGCTTCGTTATTTCTGACTCATCAGCGATCTGAAAAATTTAGTTTTTAATAACTTTCTAGAGAGTGAACAATCATAAGGGTGTCAAATACTTATATCAAATTTCAATGGTGAAGATACGCGGGCGCTTTTAAACTGCATAAAAAAAATGTCAGTTGTTCCCTCATGAGAGGGCATTATTTGTTCACTCTTTCATATACATTTTTAAGTAAAAAAAGGCAGTGAAAATAGTTGCATAAGAATTAGTAAAAACAATTTTTGTATGTACGAGTATTATTTTCCATCATGCAATTCTTGTAGGGTACCTAAGCGAGTGTAAGTGTGTGCAGTGTGTTTATCTGTGAGCTCAAAAATTTTCCATCGTTTGTTATCACCTTCCTGTGCCACTCAAAAGTTTGACATTTTTTTTATTTTTTGCCGCACTTTTTCTCACTTTTTGTTTGTCAGAATTTATAAACTGCACAGAACAATTTGCGGGTAAAGGATAACAGCTCGCATCAGTACGCGTCACGGATGTGTAGGCATGGCGGATAAGCTTTGACTGGAATCGGAGCAACACAACTGTGCAGCTTAAACGAAATTAAATGTTTTGGACTATGCTCGCTAACTTTTCAACAATAAGTGCAGAATACGAAATGTCGTTCATACTTCTAAAACTTTCAGATTGAATTTCTGAGATAGGAGATTTGAAATTTTGTAAATAAGAGAGATTAGTAGTTAAAAGGTCTAAATGCACTTATTCAAATCGCTTAGCAAATTACGCAAAGCTCAACAAATTACGCAATTAGAAATATAAAAAAAATATTGTTTTAAGCTAAAATTCTACCAAATTCTTTAAATTAAAAATTCTGTTTACATAAAGTGAGTTTTTAATCAGTTATAGTTATTATGTTATAATATGGATTCTGTCATTATGTTACTAATTAGTCATCATCTGCTCGAGCAGAAATAAATATAATTCACTGAAACTTGGTACACATATAATTCTTTATCCAAGGTGGTTTGGTGTGGAAAATGTAAAGAATCCGTCACCTGCCATCTAGCAGTAAATTTGAAGAAAGCAATAAGTAAAATTTTGAAAACTGCGCCAGACCATGCCCATTTTGGGGTAAACTCGTGTGTCTCGAAAATGACTTAATAAAACTTTAGAACCAACATCCATAAATATTATTGAGATCGGATAAAAGCACGCCCACTTTTTTATATGTTGAGACTAAGTTTTCCTCCGCCAATCTGATGTTCCAGGCTCTAACTTTCTTTGTCTATGAGTTTGCTTGAATCCAAAAATTAACAGCCAGCCCAAATAATATTTCGCGCTGGAACAAGTTTAGCCTTTCTTACTTGCTTTTCAAATGGTTTTCTATTCTACATAATTTAGTGTACATACGGCCAATTCTGTCTGCCCGTAATTTTTATTAAACCAAATAATTTTCAATTAATCATTAAAATTTATCTTTGCCTTCAGATCCCATTCCCAGTTGCACTACACATTTGCCAAAGTTTTTTCAATTATCTGAAACGTTCCCTGCACCGCCTTCAACGATAACATTGAATATTTGTTTTATGGCTTCAGCATTCTCAAACTGGCGCGCCAGAGTAGTAGCTTCTCACGAACCAGCTTGGGTGAATCCGATGGCTTCGATGATATTTATTTATGACGTTTTTACATGAAATTCATTTGCAATTAAAATGATTAAAAAATCTTATAAATAACCTTAACGAAACTATTAAAAATTACTTATCAAATTATCCCTTGCGCTTTCTCTCTCTATATTTGGACAGAATTAACTACATCATCAAAACTCCAACGTTTATTCAGAGACTGATGAATAGTCAATAAATGTGCATCACATAAGTCACACTTGAGTGGCTCACAATTTACACTTGATTGGCTTTGCAGAAATGTTTCTTTATTGGTATTTGCCAAACTCCTATATACATGACAATTATTCAAAACGAAAACTTTTCAAATATGGCATGCAAACGAAGGCAGACAGGCAGATGCAAATGCAAGCGGAAGGGTTTTAAATTTCTTATCGCTGTAGAAACACTACCTTACACCACTTTGCACATTTTCTCTATTCAGGTTCAACGGAAATTCCAATACCAATACCAACTGTTCATTGCACTTGAGTAAACTGTTTGAAAAGTTAGTAGGTTGCAATTCATTTTTCTCGAAAATAATCGGGCAGAGGTTAAAAACATCAAAATTGTAGCAAAAATCTTATTTTTATTCAGATTTTTTTGTGTCGCCAATGCATTTTAAATATTATTTGTTAAGCATCTACATACAATATAAAAATGAATGCATGTTATTTCTGTATGCAGCGCCACGTAAAAACATTCCGTTGCAGCAAATTTATAATATTCTCACAAGGCTTTACTTAAATTGATTTCTCAAAGTTTTGAGGCCAATGGGAAGCATACGCACAGATACTCTTTTTCAAGTTCTGTATGTACCAGAAAATTGAATTTATTACTTTTATACTCGTATTTCTAGCCTAACATAACCCACATCCAAGGGAAGTGACAGGCTGGGTCCGAAGTTTACAGTAGCTGCTATGTAAAGAAACACAAATTCGATAGATGAAAGGTGAATATAATCGTATTCCTGAAAGTCTGCACTAGGTTCCTGAAGAGTATCTGGTAAAAGTTTCAGCCAGAGACACATCCAGTATGTGCGGTTGCAGAATTAGAAATTTAAAGCTTAGAATTACTACTAATAAAAGCTTGTTTCAGTAACTATTAAAAGCAGACAAGTGAACATTTTTTTATTTATTTGCTCGTCAGCTCTTGGAATCTGTCGAGATGCTGTTGACCTCGCGAATGATATTATAGGTATTTTCTTTTAGTGCTGCGATGGTCGCTGGCTTCGTTTCATTACTTTACTTTTGACGTACCTTCACAGAAATAAGTCCATAGGGATAAGGTCGGGCGAACTGAGTGGTCGTGATATGTCACCGAAATGACTTATCAGTTTGTTATCAAAAAGTCACGCAATATCGCCATGGTCTCTATGGGCGTGTGCGATGTGGCACCAAGCACTATTGTGGAAGTCACGAGTTCTATATTTTCATTTGTATTGCGGCTGTGTACCGGCCGTGGACTTTCGACTACCGCATTTGTTGCGCGGATCTTCACACCCATGAACCAGTCAAATATTCACTTGAGAAACTTTAAATTTAAAACCTTATACTGCCATCGCACACCCTGTACCTCTTTATTGGTCACCAAACGGGGAAAGCTGAGTAATCAGTTGCCCAGAATGTTTGGCCCATAAGTACCACAACATTCTTACTTAAAATGATCGAAAAAATAATAGACTTAGTTGATAGGGTTGAAGAATCAGTCAACAATAGCGGTGGATGGTGGCGATCAGTACTCTATTCTAAAGATGAAAAAGGATGTCGTCATGGCGGCTGCGCGAATACAGCACCCCTTTTATGATGCTCTTGAACATCATAAATTGGACCGATGCTTAGTACTAGGCGTACGGTTTGTTTGTTTTATAGAAAAGTCAATAAACTACACAAATTCTTACTGATTAAAACGATAATGCAGAAGAAAGATATTTGACCTTGTCTGAACCCAAAGGTGTCACTAAATAAATTTTTCATGAGCTTTTGAATTGAGCTTTTGATTAAACAAATTAACGCGGATACATGAATGGCATACTGTACATGTTGGGGCTTGTCACTTCCAACACAAAATATATTTAGTAATTTTTACCAGACTTTCAGTTTCCAGCAATTAAACTAAGCAGCTTTAGTTAAGCAAACGTGTACTCCTTTTGCTTTTCAAACACAAATTCAAAACTAAATACTTATTCATTAAAATGTCTGTACTCAGCATTTTAATTCTGCTGTAATTAAGTTACACAGATTATTTCACTCCCCAAAGGGAATGTCCGCTGATTGCGCAATTAGTGTGCGATACCTCTGCAATTGATGGCAGCAGAGCATTCAGACAAATCAATTAACAAACAATTTATTTTACTAGCACAGTGTTGGACGCCTTAAGGTATGCAAAGAATGTGTATGTTGTCACACAGTTGCACCTACCTCAGAGCGATGGCTAAGAATGCTATTGGCAATCAGCGAGGTAAAATGAAATACATCTATGTTCAAGGGTACACCAGACAGCCCTAGATGTCGGGCCGTAGTTTTTTAAGAAGAAGGTAAAGTCACTTCATTTTGTTAAATGTATATTGAGCGGTAAGGAATCAGAGATAAAGAGAAATCTGTTGAAATGTACGAAACAACATCAACAAATTATTAAAATAAGGATTTCACAATTGTGCTTGGAAAGTCACTGACATAATAATATTTGATTTTCTGAAGATATAAACCTTTGTGTTTTTGTAAAACCAAAGCCTGAATTTGTGTCAGTTGATGATGAAATTTTAGTGAGTTGTTGTGAAAGTTTATCAATTGGTTTTGGCATGTGAAAGTTATCAATGTGACACAAAATCATACGTAAGAAGGAATATATTTTAAGAACTAAAGAAAGAAAAAAATAAAAAACACTCTTACGGTATACATGAACTATTCCAGGTATACACAGACTGAGCCCCAAATACACACATTTTTCTTTACAACATGCCACAATTTCTTTTTAAAATTCGCACCCTTTCGGCAGTACAACATTCATTTTGGAAATTAATTTTCAATATTTTGCACTGCTGTTCAAGCGTAAAGCGATCCACACACTATTTACAGAAACAACCCGTCGATAGCCTCAATGTGCTATGAAAAATATTTAATGCTTGTTTGGAGATGCCTTTAACTATTTGCAGGAAAATATTATATATAGGCCACCATACAAAGCGCAAGAGAAGCTCCACCCAAAAACCTGCCAAAACCGTAGATGCATACTTACATATTTAAGCATTCAAATTTCTTACCATTGTAGTTATCCACAGCTTGTGAATGTAAACTACGCATATCAAAAGGAGTACCCCATGAAGTGATACGTGTAAAGGCAAAAAATTAAATGCAGTTATACAAGTATTTTATTTCAACAAAATTTTAAGTTTGCATAGCCATTGTTGCGTGATTTTATTGTTGTATGGCTGGGACAGCAGTTAGCCACAGCATCCGAACCGTGAATAAAGCATTAACCAACTAAAGCTTTGAGTATTAACTATAAATAAATGTGAAACCGCCAATACCACCAAAGTTCATTGTACAAATATTAATCTATTTATCATAGCACCGCAGCAACCAATTTAACACGCTTCGTAAAATCACTAGAATCGCCCTTTGTTAAATGCTACGTACATTCATATGTACATCTAAAAATCCTTGGGTATACTACCTGCTAGCTTACTGATGCTGTATAAAACAAACCGCAAAATTTGTGAACACTCATTTTTGTTCGCAGAATTTACCTAGTTTTCTATTCTCTTTCCATCAGGTGAACAAAAATTCCAACACATTTTTAAATGCAAACATTTTTACCAAATTCTCACCCCATCTTAAAAGTTGTTAAATTAAATTAAATTTAGTTTAAAAAAAGTTTTTAATTTTTTATGTAAAAGAATTTTTTTTTTTTAATTTTAATAATTTTAAAAACTGCGCTAAAGTTGACCCTCCCGAAAAATTGGACTTGGACGGTGTTGTCCATTTTGGCCTTCTATTTATCTGATACACAAAAACCCAAAAAAATTATTCATCAGTATGACTGTAGCTATTTCCCGTACTAGAATAAAAATCTGTGACAAAATGGGGCGGTTTTGAATTTGACACTCTAAAAATCGGTTTTTTCCAGTTTTTTAATAAAAAAATACGAAGTAATTGAAATAATAATGTGATTCCAGTACGGGGGATAGCCATTGATGTTGTGAACAACATATTAAAATTTCAGACGATTCGGTTGAATAGTTTTTGTTTTTTGACAACACAACGACGAAAAAAGTCGTTTCGAGATAAATGAGATTAAAGTTTGAGTCACGGGAGCGCGCGGACCGCTCTCTACTCACTTAATGGGCTGTAGAAACTATAATATTGAGAATTTCCGCATGAAAATTTTACAGTATATTCTTAAGATATTATACTTTCTAAATATTGAAAAAACAAAAAATTTATTTTTTGAAATTTCTCGACCACAGTGTCCCCTTAAGTGACTCTTTGTTAGTTTACGAACAGCCCCTGTTAAATGCTATTTACCTCATTAAATGTTATCCCTGGAACAAGCAACAACACGACGTTAAGTTGACATTGCCAACTAAAACCGGGAGTTCTCACAATTTTGACCACCGCACTGTGATTGCTTTTATTGTTACAAAATAAAATTCAAATTAAAAATAAATGTCGTCACTACTTGAGGATTTTGGACATCTTTCTGTGAAGTCGACCCCCACCCGGGTCCCCCCACAATGGAAGTAACCGAAGAAAACGCCCAAAGAGTCGAAAAATTAGTACTGACCAACCAAAGGTTTAAATTTTCACAGATAAGAAAGGATTTGCAAATTATCAAAGACTGATAAGATAGATTTTTCTCGAAAAACTAGTGCTTGTTAGGTACCCCGAATGGTCACACCACGACCGATTTAAAAGATCAGTTCTTTACAGATTTTAAAGATCGACGTGAAATCGCAGCTCCATTTCGTCTCTTTAATATTATTTCATTAGATAACAGAAACAGTACAGGTTGTTTTATACACCTACTGCAGGCCTCAAATCTAACTTACATTACTGCTCTCTAGCAATCAGGCACTAAAAACTGAAAGAGGTAGCTTTCTTCATGTTAAGTGACCGCAAGTTGTCATCCATATTGGTGAAAGAAGCCCCTCGAAAGTCCTTTGGTAGAATTTATCGGAGTAAGTCCCTGCAGTTCTGGCCTTTCAGCAAAGAACTAACGATACTTGTCTGGAATTTGAAGTGGTAAGAATTTCCATTTCAGGGACAGTCAGAAGTTTTCTTTAGTTTTATGGATTATTGCTTGTACACGGAAACACCAACCAGGCGGCATTTGCCAGAGAACCATAGTATATATTTGATGTTACTATTAGTTGCTTGAAACGGTCGTGTTGCGAGTGATGATTTAATAACTACGAGATTCACAGAAATTGACAACTCACCCTCGGGAACGAAAATTTTTGGACGACAGCGAGGCGGTGGTAGAAAACCACATTGAATAGAAATCTAAAGAATATTTTCCCAATGGCGTAAAGGCAATATACTCATGATGTGAAGTATGGAGTTAGATTAAAAACTAAAAAAAAAATATAAAATCATACTTTACACAGCAATCTTATCAGGCGTCACTCATAATGCGATGGAATGATATGGTTTTCAAGAGAAAATCTTATTTGTTATATTTTATTATTCGCATGTCGCAGATTTACAAAACGGGTATTATATACAAAGAAATTTTTGGTCCCCCTGAAAGTAAATTCTTTGCCTATATTCGGCGCAACGAGTACAATACTCTTTTCCTTCAGACCCTCCCAGAGCATATTTAAAAATGCTTTTAATTATGCTTCTTCTTTTATCCAAGGGCTATTGAAATTGAATCCAATTGATATTTCTTTACTTTGGCATGTATATACATATATATACTCGTATGCGCCTGTTGATTGTGTGGTTGCGTAAATACACTCTGGATTATGCAGAAAATACCAACAAAGAAATATCAGCTACTTACGAGTACAGTGCATTCATAAAACACAAGAAAAGCGAATATAGTTGGTCCAAGTGCTCGCGCAAGCATTCGAGATGGTGAAAATTTAAATTATGAAATGTTAAAAATTTAAAAAGGTGAATATGATTAACCAGTAGATATTTTCTTAATAGAATAATGAGAGTCATAATAATTGTTGAGCGAAAATAGTTCCTGTGGTAAGTGCTGTCAGCCAGCATATCAAATATTTCTATTTACATATATAATATATGGAAGTTAACATTCACCCACGGTTGGCCGCCATGCGTTCTGCAGTGCCATCATATTTTAATCTCATCATCATGTAAAATAGGATACTACTAACTGGTTTGCGATGGTTAACGGACGCTCTTTACACGTGCCGCAATGACATCACAATTTGTCATACGAGGTAAGGAGAGAAGTTACGAGCTGCACAACTGCATCCCAATAATGCACTCATAGAAAGTCAAGGTCACGGCTGGTCTCAGACAAAGGGTTGACAAGAAGTTGCTCAAGAACTGCGCCGCTGCTGGGGAATAACTTATAAATAGCCAGCGCGACTAAGAACCAGTTTGTCGAGTTCGGTAGGGATAGCTGATTAATATAAAGTTAAACTTATTCTGTTTAGTTTGAATAATAAATTCATTGTTAAGTTGCACTTGCTATTTCTGGGCAAGTTGGCCCTTCATTTTGTTTTTTAGTGTGAAGACCATAGGTCCTTCAACTTGTATGGACAGGCATAGATATTCGTCATTCATTCACAGCTGCGATTTTGCAATACGAAAGTTATCTGTGACTGCTATCTGAAAGACAGATGGTTTGTTATGAGGAGATTTCTTTATGCAGTAATGCATTCGGAGCTTTACCATTGTTAAAAAATATGAATTGCGCACAATACTAGGTGTAAGAAACTAATTAAATTAAATTTCCAATAAATGAACCAAAAGTGTTTATTATACAGACGGTTCATTATTAACAGTATTTCGGTTCTGTATTTGAACATATTTTTGTATTCTTCAAATACAAATCTCTTTAAAATACTGCGTGTACTACAATCGACTAAATTTAAATGACTGAGATATTTGTTTGTTATTAACAATGCAATATCTTACTTAAGATTAGGGAACTGCCGTACATCGATTATTAAGGCTAATTTCGGCCGAAGCCGAACCGAAGATATTCGAGGGCTCAAGTAGTAAACAAGCAATGATTTTTTAAAAATTCAGTAGTTTTATAAGAAAAGAGCAAAAACCTACAAAACCTACAAAACATTCAATTTCATTAAATTCAGTGCATACATGTTCATACACTCAATTCTTATTTAAACGGACTTTTTTACACTATTTTGAAATAACATGTTTCACCACCAAATGTTCATACACTCAATTCTTATTTAAACGGACTTTTTTACACTATTTTGAAATAACATGTTTCACCACCAAATTTTTAAAAAAATTACCGTTCTTGTACGAATCACACCAAAACAATCAAAATTCCTATCAAAAGAATTTTTTTTCAACTAAAATGTTTAGAGAAACTAAAAGTTTATGCAATTTTTTAAGAAAAAACTAAAAAAAACTGCTTTCCTTTTTTTCCGAAACCGAACCAAATCTGAACCGAAATCAAGTTTCAATCGTTTTCTACTTATGACAATTCCTGTTCCTTTACAACTGATGAATTTTTATTCCTTAAAATGAAAAACTTGTATATTCAGAACTTTAAATTGAATAAAAATTTTTATGATGAATAATAGGTTTGAAGTTATAATTTTAGAAATAAATCCTAAAATAATAATATTTTTGAATATAATTTTTAGAATAGTCAATATCTTCTTATCAGTTATAAAAATTACCAATATCTAGAAACAGTAATTAAGTGAAATACTTCCCGTGACAAGAATAACTTGCTCTTTTATTTGTGCTTTTTTCTTTATATTTTTGTTAATAGTACCTCGCGGGACTGTTCCAGTAATTCCCACATGTGTGTTGGCTTCGTCAATTCAATAACTTTCTGCCAAAAACTACCAGTAGATTTTGTTTTAATTTTCCTTAAGTAAGCTAACTAAAGGGTTTTCCAATAACAGGTGGTATTTTGAATAGCCCGCTATTTCGGCAGGTGTCACTTTCGAAGTTGTCATTTTTTGATATTTGACAAGTAGAAACTACGCCATTAATAACACGCTTAAACAACGCACTGAAATTATTAAAATTCACTATAAAAATGGTGAAAATTTTGCAGAGACGGTTCGTAAAACTCGAACATTTTTGGGTCATTGTAAAGCACCTTGTCGGACCACAATACAGAAATTGGTGAAAAAATTCGAGGTGTTGGGACAAGTTAGTGATGTGAAGAATAAAACCCGTGCACGTCGCTCAAGAACAGCCGAAGCTGTTGTAGCCGAAAGTGTTGAAGAAAACCCAGGTTTGTCCATTCCTCGTCGTTCTTTTGAGTTAGGCATTCCACAAACGTCATTACACCGTATTTTGCATAAAGATTTTGGTCTTAAGGCTAATACAGTCCAGTTAACACAAGAAAAACGTCGTGTAAGAAACTAATTAAATAATAATAATTTGCTGATTATTGGGTCGTTGAAATGCATGAAAATGATCCGGAATTCCATCGAAAAATCATCTTGAGTGATGAAGCCCGTTTCCACCTCGGGCGCTTCGTCAACAAGCAAAATTTTTGGATCTGTGGCTCAGAAAATCCAAGAGTTATTGTTAAAAAGCCTCTCTATCCTCAACGTGTGACTGTTTGGTGCGGTTTATGGTCCGGCGGAGTCATTGGACCTTACTTTTTCGAAAATGAAGCTGGAGCAACAGTTACGGTGAATGGATTGCGCTATCTAGAGATGATTAACAATTTTTTATGGCCGGAATTGGATGGTATTGATCTGAACAACGTTTATTTTCAACAAGACGGCGCTACGTGCCACACAGGCAACGAAACCATTGATCTTTTACGAGAATAACACCTTTTATTGGAAAACGCATAAGCTTATGCGTAAAAGTAAATCTGCAATTTTTCAGGATGCCTATATCGACCCAATTTTGTGATAACATATTTCCTTCTATTTAATATGCTTTTAAAACACGAATCAAAATCCAAAATATTTTATTATTTAAATGCTAATTCTTCATTTAAACATATATACTTTATTCTATTGGAATATTTATTTGGCTTTGAAGATTTTTGAATAAAAAGCATTAAGAAAATGTTCGAGCACTAAAACATATTTTCTAATTATGATTTTATGTTGACATTTTACATATACATATGTATGTATATGTAGATACTACAACCAATCTGTAACAATAATGAAATATATATATAATTCTAGAAATATACCCGTATGTATATTCATCTGTATATGCATATCAACTCGTCACTTACCAACCAATCCAAATTAAAATATTATGCGGTTCTTGCCACAAAGAAAGCGCGCCAAAATCGTTCTCTGCTTACTATACTAAAAATATGAGATCTAGCAGCTGTTGTCCGAAATCCGAATGTAATAACACCGTTATCTTGCAGCAGTTAAACACCGTTAAGCAAACAGTAATATGGCCAACCGAAAACTGTTTCCAATCACACGAAATGCCACACGAGTCGATGCGGTATGTACAGTTAATTTAATAAAAACATATTAGTATGTGGAAAAATGTAATTTAGTACGCTTAGCGAAATGAAAATTAAATTAGCAACACGAGCTCATCACTTGGCGGCTCACAACTAATACCGACCGAACAACCGAATAACCGAACGACTGATTACACACAAATTAAGACGAGCCACGAAAACTGTCATTTCACCAACTACGACGGTACTGATGACGACGGCGAATGTCGTAAATAACGGAATTACGAATTGCTGCTGCTTCTGTTTTAAACGAAGAATTGCATTGCTGCCACTTGCACTGATGCTGCTTCTAACGCTGGTGCTGTTGCTGCAGAAGTGTCACTAGCACAGACCGTTGCTGGATTGCGAGCGTGTCAGCCAGATGGCTAACTGGCGACGACTGTTGCGCACCAACACTTGCACAGTGTTATCAACAACACCACAACTACTACTGCTGCACCACTGTTAATGGCCAATGTTGCTGCCACGATGAATGCAACTAAGTGCTATCGGCGGCAGACACACTCCTGATATACATAGTTGCAGTGGTTGCGTTGTTTGCTGCGGGCAAACGATACCTGCTGCTCCGGCTAGGCCTGATATTTGTTCGTGTTCCTTTCGTTTAATCAGTGGAGAATGCATGTAAGAGACAGGAACAAGCGCGGATGGAACGAAATGGCAATGCTGTATCAGAGGGCGGTTGCGGAACGTTGACTATAAAAACGGGATGACATAGAATGGAATAGCAACTAACAAAGTAAACATTGTCGGGGTATTGTGGTAGTGGTGGGCGCCTGAAAGTGAGCAACGAGCAAGAAAAAGCAGGTTGTTTTATGTGAAGGTATGTGTACGGTTGGTAAGCGTAGGTATGAATTGACGAACTGTATTTATTTGCTACCGACAACAAATCAAAGCTCAGCACAGTGGGTACTTTTAAAGCACTTTTTCATAATTTTTATTGTTGTGTTCTCACCACTTACGCCTCATTGTGCACACTAGAAAAATATATATAGGCACTCCCATATGAAGGTACATAAACATACTCGGGTAAGTGTGCGATTGTGCACACACGCCACATTTACCAGAAATCTTTTGGCGGTTCAGTTCTCCGCCGATGTTAGTGAAGCCATAAATGGACCTCAAATAGTCGTGGTAAGTGCGCAAGTGTTTCTTCAACGTATTTAGTAAGTATTTGTTGTTGGAGTTCTAACTGCCGCCTGTACAATTGTTGGCTATACGCGCCAGTTAAAGTGTGCAAACACGCATGGTATTTCCTTTTAGCTCTTCATTCTTCCTGCCCTCTTCCTTGACTTCGATTTAGCGGCGCGCTAGTGCCGTGGATTTCCGTTCCTCTTGCTATTTTCTGCTGTTTTTACAGCGCTTTAATGCCACCACTTAACTGCATTTTTGTGTTCATAGTGGTTTGGGTGGTTGCTTTTGCATAGACCTTTTTCTGTGCTTTGGTCACTTCCACCTGCAATTCATTGCAATATCATCTACAACAGTAGCTATTGTAACATGGGAAATGCTTGTTTTCCTTTCGCGTCACTCACTCTTTTGTACATTACTTTGTTTTTGCTTTAGCTCATTCACTGCTATTTGTTGAACCTTGGTTCTTAAAAAACGGGAAAAGCGAATTAAGACAACTGAACAATTTTACTCCAAGTGTATTGACAGTTCACAGTCACTCTTCCGTATCTGATTAGTTATCTTTTTACACAAATCTGTTTGTTTTGTTTCTTCAGTCTGCTTCTAATGTTTGTATCCGACCACAGATAACTGGCCATCAGCTTAATAACATTTGTAATTGACTTATTTGGATTAATATATTTTTTATCCTTCACCTTTTTGTAATTATGTACCAATTAAACACATTTAACTACTGGCACTTTAATTCTTTACTTTGTCATTATTCGCTATCTATTCTACTGAGTATAATTTAAGTTCACAATTATTAACCTCTTATATCATCTGAACACTAAAATTATGAGGTCTTCATTAATGGACGTTGGCTCAGAAACCCTCCATAGGTGATTCCTGATATTTCTTCTGCAACACCTTCTCAATAGGGCTTCCAAGCTCCCGGTCAAGGAGCTCAGGTAAAAGCTCAGCAAGCAATTTCCGTTTAGGTGTTATCGCAGGAACCACCCCTGTGGGTATTTGCTAGAGCCTGAGCCATCTCCCAGGCGAGACAAAAGGCATCTCTTTGACATGGAGAGGTTAATAATAGACAGGTGTATTGACATCATATGACTCTAATAATCTGTCACATTGTTGTTTCGAGTACGATTTTGCCAGCGCATGGTGTTCACCAAACCTGATGCCAGGCAGCATCTGCATACCCAACCAATTACATACTTTTCACCCAACAACAGTGCTTAACATTGAATTACCTTATCTGGCGTACTGTTGCAGATACTTGTAGTTGCTCCTATTATTGTTAGCATTGTACGGCAGTTGCATGATTGCAATGGGAACTATAAAATGCCATTAACACAAATGTAGCTGCTACGCATGTTGTTTGCTAATATTGGATATACCTAGATACTCTGCTCAGCGTCAACAGAAGCTTACAAGAGACAAACACTAAATGTCCTTTGACAACTTAATACCGAGTAGACCCATTTACTTCAGTTATAAAGTGAGCGTTTTCATGCAACAAACTTACACACTTTATATAGCTTAGTTGTAGTTGTAATTGTAGTTACAGAAAACATGTAAAAAGAACCAATTCTAAGTGATAAATGTAGAGAGTTAGGGATAAGTGATAAGTGAGAACTCATAATAAGTAAGTTCATTCTAAGCGGTAACTGATAGTAGTGATAATTACGTAGCAATAATAAAAAACGCCAGCATTTATAGAGATAAGCTATCGGGCTTTGAAGAATTGCCAAATATTTTTAAAGAAATAAGAAGACTAATCCTCTCATGCTATAATAAACAATAGGCATTTTCAGGCTGGCTTACCACAGACAAATTTGTATTTCGTAACAAAGAAAATATTTATATTTTTCGATGAATGCATCCGATTTAGTTATTATTTTTATTAATAATATATTAGCATATTGATTCTCATAACACTAAAACATAAATCCTTTTCTTTTTATTATTCAATTTAATATTTTCTTACTTGAAAACACTCACCACACAATTTTGTCAATCACAAAGCGCTACGAATCAATGTTTACTCCGGAAAATGTATTTACAGGGAGAGGCCAGTTTGGTGTTTTACCAACATTTCACAAGAGCCAGGTAAACAAAAAAGAGAAATAAAGCAATACCAATCGACAGACTATCTAATAGCAATAGTTCATTTTCACCACACACTATGCACACACTTACATATACAAAAGGGTGTATTTTTAGCCGCATGAGAACTATCGATATCCATAACTATGGTTCGACAGCTGAGAATGGCAAATGGCAAACTGTGTTGACATTTCTTTTAAGGGATCCCGGTGGTCTAGAGCTCAAAAATATATGGTATTTTCAGGATGTTTTTTACAATAAAAAATGAAAAACGATTTTAAATTTTTTAGGCTTTTTATTTAACTTCTTTTACATAAAAAATTCAAATTATTTTTATCTTTCTTCTATTCATCTGAAACACAAAACCCCAAAAAAATTATTCATCAGTATGACTGTAGCTGTGTCCCGTACTAGAATAAAAAATAATCATAAACTGGCAAAATTGCGCGGTTTTGAATTTGACACTCTAAAAATCGGGTTTTCCAGTTTTTTAATAAAAAAAAACGAAATAATTGAAATAATAATGTTATACTAGTACGGGCGATAGCCATTGATGTTGTGAACAACATATTAAAATTTTAGACGTTTCGATTGAATAATTGTTTATTTTTTGACTACACCAGTACGAAAAAAGTCGTTTCGAGATAAATGAGTTCAAAGTTTGAAGTACAAGAGCGCGCGGACAGCTCTCTGCCTAGTTAATGGGCTGTAGAAACCATAATAGTGGGAATTTCCGTATAAAAATTTCACAGTATATTCTTAAAATACTATACCATATCGAAAAAACAAAATAATCCAAACACCACCGGGTCTCCTTGAGTATAGTTTGACAACGTCAGAACAGCGCTTCAGAGTTGCGAAAATTAGAGAAATTCATATTGCGAAGTGTTGAAGAAGACGCCGAAATGTCGAATCGTCGTCGATCTCAACTTGTTGGGCTATATCCTTCGATTACGTAGAAAATTTTACATAAGAGTCTTGGCTTACGTGCCTATAACATAAAATTGCAAGAATCAGTAAATCATTAACGGAAATTGTTTATTTATTTTACATAGAAAAGCATAGTAAACTTGAATCTTTAAAGCCAACTTTCTTAATATTTTGGTTGTTTTTGACATATGACATTCTTCCCGCAAATGATTTTTTATTGTGGTTGTTGTCAACAAGAATTTGTACAATAGCGAATTGTTGATGTCGACACACCCACATCCACTACGGCGAGACACATTGTAATATCTCAAATATTTATGTACTTATGTATGTTGGCATGTTGGCATGTTGACTATGTTATGTTGGAAGTCATCACATAGATTGACCTTTCAGAAGTGAATGTTATTTATTCCATTCTTAATAAATGAACGGCAGAGTTTAAATTTCACCTTTGTCATGTAAAAGGTTCTGCCGGAATTACTTTTACAGCAGATCTGTAATATTCAAATTCGAAATTGAAAAGGAAGAATTCAAGTAAGGAATCTAAATTTAAATGCATATTCAATAAATGGAAAAGTTTTCAAAAGTATTCAATTAGATTGAATGTAATAAAATTTGGTGTTCAATATAAAATAAGAAGGTGTTAATTTTTTTCATTGTACCTAGAAAAATTTTACAGAATATTTATATAACTCTTTCTGTTAAAGCTACTTTGCTAAATAAACCACTCGTAAAATTAAACATTTGTATGTAGAAACTGCTAAACAATGCAGGCCTTTCGCTTTCTGCCCATTCTATAGACGATATGTCTGCAACCAAAAACAAATATATGCAGTTGAGTTATACTGAAGCGACACCTATTGACCCGTAGAGGAATTAAAATTTATACCTAGTTTTTATCTTTCAGTTGAAGCCATTTGAAGTTGACGGTCAGGTTTATCAGCAACCGAAATTCAAAAGAAATGGTGAATGCCTGAAATCTGCTCCAAAATTTCCAACAGCGTATCGATGTGTTTTTGTGGCCCAAGTTTCGCTATGGAGAGGAAAGAATATATATAAGATATGCTCTAAAGTTTAAACAAGGTTAGCCGTTGAAGATAAACCACGCAGTGTACGTCCAAAACGAGCAACCAAACCAGAAGTCATTGAGGAAATTATGATATTGCTTGTGAAAATCTAAGTTTGCCTTAACGTCGATTTTGCCAATACCAAATTCATCAGCGTTCGGCAATGACGGCAACTCCCGGGCGACGCTCGCAAAGAATCGCCGGTGTGTATTCACAGCACCCAACTGTGGCTGAAATCGAGATTGCTATTCGTAGTATGAAATTTGGAAAATCCAGTTGGGTGGATAAAATCATGACGAAAATGCTAAAAGACGACCCAAAAGCTTCAGAAAGTGAAACCCTACCGCTAGACTGGCTGCACGATATTATTGGTGAAAATCCCACAGAAAGGCGCGCCTTCCGAATGAAGTAATTGGAAGGGGATCATGCTATTATACGTAACACTCAAAAATCGTGTGTGGAGGAAATTGCCACCCTAAGGATCATTGCGAAACAAATTGTCGAAATGCAGGAAACTCTCTACTTTGTCTTTGTTGACTTTGAGAAGGCTTTTGACCGGTTGCCGCATCTTACACAGTATAGAGCTCGATATAAATGATTACAAATTATATAAAGAATAACGAAAGCCAGATCATGCTTCGCTATGCTTAAACCCATGTGGTACTTGAAGCAGCAAAGCACCAGATCAAAGGATTTTCAACTCAAATGTGAGGTGAATGTGAATCAATTTCTTCGTAGAAAGCGTTTTTGTTCTCACGAAGAGGCTTTTGAAGCTGTAGAGCAGTATTTGGCAGAGCTTCAGGAAAATCACTTCAGAGATGAAATAAAATTAGTACAGGGTCATTATGCAAACTAAAGAACGCAGTGCTTGCATCATGGGCTTCCGGCTGAACATATTACAATACATATTACCACATTATTGTATTGAAGTAAAGAGTGGCTCATTACAACGTCAGTTGGACAGCCGCAATTATCTTCACTTCTCTGCTTTTCGTTCTTTGCTGCAATTTTCCTCGTATAATAGAACGCAAGATACCCCCTACATGTACGAGTAGAACTTTTGCACGCTAGTGCGACATGCTTTTGCTAACATACCACAAGTGCGAGTATGTCTCACTCCAGCCACCTCAATCGCCGTCTTTGAAGCCTAACTGCACCACTGACGGTTTAGTCTAACTTTCACAACGCCAGCTTCACGAACATTGCGTGTAGTCTTTTCGCACACTAATGCACACACTTGTCTTGTACTTCCGGCGAGTTTGTCCGCGCAACCACATGAGATGTTGGCTTCGCCATGCAGCTTTCAATAACATTTAGCCCACTTAGTAACAGTTTTTGAAGAGCTTAGGACGAACAGGTTTCGTTTTGTGTGCCTGTATAAGTACGTATGCAGTAGGACAAATTGAACAGTTTGTAAATAATGTCTTTCTACAATCCACATATATTCAAATTATTACCTTTTCAAATTTATTATACATATTTACTTTTAGTGTTTAGAATTGCTTATTTTCTACGTGCAAAAAATGATTTTATAATTTCCTTTGGCCGAACTTGCAACTCCTATAATACCATTTCAGCTTATGTGTTAGTCGAATTACTTCTAATACTTTGCTGCCAATGGACATTGTAGATTCCG
This sequence comes from Anastrepha fraterculus, assembly GCA_037575425.1. Taxonomy (NCBI): domain Eukaryota; kingdom Metazoa; phylum Arthropoda; class Insecta; order Diptera; family Tephritidae; genus Anastrepha; species Anastrepha fraterculus. The sequence continues at coordinate 65,535 of JAYXIM010036918.1, read as the reverse complement.
GTGATATGTTGAGAATGCACTTTTATATATAGTTATATATAGTCGGGTACCTGAAAACTTAATATGCATGCCAAACAGAACTTTACTTGACGGAGCCTAGTTGTTGTACAACAATCATGAGATCGAGGAAAGTGTCCTCGAGTGTGGTGCCACTCTTTCGGAAGGCTAATGAAAAAAATTGTACGTCTTTCCATTCGTAGAACAACGTCAAGACACACATGTAGCAAAGAGTATCAGCATCAGACGAACACCATAAATTGGAAGAGGAGCTCGGCCAAACACCCAACAAGGGTGTTAGCGCCAATTATATTTACAAGGATATATATATCAGCGCCAAAAACAACGATACAAGGTATGAAAACAAATTTCTTTTAATTTTTAGATTATTGCCTGAAAATAAAAATTAATTTCAAGAAGCCAACCCCTTACCCAGCATCAACAAAGAAAAATATAGAAAGTAATTTCCCCGCCTAGCTAAAATACTTTCTTGAGAAACTGTACGTACATATATAGATACTAAACATTCAAGACGCTTCGTTCTGTAACGTTCTGTTTAAAAAATCTTAAGCAAGATGCTTAGGCTTAAAATAAGAAAATTCAAATCCGACTGCCGTTAATAAGTTCTTTAGGTTATTGTTGCTGTGTCTACTGGATGTGATGCAGTTTTCGATTAGATGGTTGATTGTTATCGATTGATTGCGGCAAAGAAAGCAAGGAGAAGATTCGGTATTTTCCATTAGGTGTTGATGAGTCAGGAGCCAGTATATCTTGGAGACGAGTATATTTCTGAATGTGAATATTTTCGTTATCGGCTGGATATCTGTACCAAAATTTTAAATGTCATGTTTTTGATATGAAAGGCATTTCTGCAAGTGGGGTAACGTTTGCGAAGAAAATTTGCTTACATATTTTACAGAGAGTCCGCTTCTGTAAAAAATCATTAAAATTGTCAATGATAAGGCCGTCACATCGTTTCGATCCAAATTGCTCGATTGGTCGAGAAAACGTATTTCTGTCAGCACTAATTGAAAAAATGTGGAGAAGTGAGAGAAATTGTATGCAATCCAGAAGAAGTGAGAGAAATTGTATGCAGAGCAGCGCGGGAACTTGTGAAAATGGGGCCTTTTATGAATACAGCAATGAGAAGAAATACGTTCATTCCAAACATAGCTCTGCGTAGCTCTCCACTACTATGCCACAGCGTCGTCCCTAGAGACTTGGCCATTGTCTGCTCTATAAGTAAGGCCATTGTAAGCCGTATACTACATCAAGTAACAAAATTTTGCAAAATCACTTCGCGCAACGCTGTATCATACTCCCAACATCATTAGAGCTACAGAATATAGTGAAGCAACGGTAAGTGAGCTATTGCAAATTTAACGACTAGTGGTTACTCGACGCTATGCTCCATTATGCCCATTAATTTGTTTTTTGTTTATTTACAGTTTATTCACCGCAATTGGATTTCTCGGCATCTTAGAAAAATAATAAAACAATTCGTCTTACTAAATAAATTCATTATAGAACGAAAATCCAGAGTTTTCGCTGTTGATAATATTTATATTGTGTCGAATACTGACAACCATAGACGAAACCTCCTTTCAATTTGTATAACTTTATGCAGTTTCCGAAATGTAAATAGGAAGATTCTTAATATTAGAAACGCTCTCGAAGTCCAACGATTGTCTACCAAACCGCTTTGGCCCCGCCATACTCATCCTCGTACACCAAATGGGGAACTCCGTTTGTCTTTCACAACTTCAGCAGAATATACTCGTATGCTTAAGAAATGAACTTAAAAAAAATACAATTACGTATAACCTCTTTGATAACTGCCATTCCGGACCAGAACCTAGCAGCTGTCGATTTAGTTATGCTCAAAAAAGTTTAATGTATAGTAGAAGCAGGAATGGCGTAACTTATTTTCACCAGGCATACTTTTTTAATTTTATTCTATGCAATATGGATATATTAAAAACATTTTTTACAAATACTTTGGAAATTTCACTCACTCTTAGGCGCGCAACACCCAATTTTAAGCTACTTAGTACATTCGTCATTTCCTTTCAAAGTTTGCTATATGGCCGAATGCAACACAAACTGCTTTTGCCGTACAAACTTTGTAGCGAATTGTAAACACACACATAAACATATGTACCTATGTGAGTAGCGCACTTTCTTCGAAGCACAATGTTGAATTTCCTTTTAGCAACTTAGAAATTTCCTGTTCCTGCTAGTTGAGTCTGCGGAGTAGTGCTTTTGATGCTGGTCATTTGGACGTTCTCTGCTCAAACTTTCGGCTGCAACTAATAGCTTTCAGTGTTAAAAGTATTTATATTTGTATTTTTGCAATTGGTGTTGTTTTCATTGCTACTTTTGCTATTTAAGCAGGAAGTAAACAACCACCTACACCCCAAAGAATTTGTGAGCTTGTGCATTGCACGTGCTTAAATATGTATGTATGTAGGTGCTTACGCACAACCGAAACTTCAGAAAGGCAAATAAGAGTCAACATTATACAAACTTGTTTCTGGTTTATAAATTCGATTATGTACGCTTGTGTTACCTATAATAATTTATAGGTATGCATATCTATGAATTTTCTCTGCAAATGTACTACAATTGACTTATTGAATTAAATTTAGTTTATTACTTACATAGTTTTTCACAGGTACCCTCGAAATAAGGCTCACAGAATTTATGCTAATATTTATTCAACAGATATTTACACGAATTCTCCGAAGCAAATTGAGCCGACAGAAATCAAATTCTCTATGAAATTTCGTTAACCACCACCAGGAACTTAATATACCAATGGGGTGATGTGTGTGCTTATGTGTTTAATTAAATATCTAAAAAATTAAGTCCAAGTTTTTTAGTGTTTACTTAAAATTAGTTATTGCCTTGGACCAAAGAAATGCCATGTATTTTGGGTATTGTATAATAATTAAATATTTAATTAAATCCTGGGGTGCCCCCAGGTGCTTCATTATGAGCTGAAAATGGATCTATGATGCTTCGGGGACCTTCAAGAAATCTTGTACCATGAGTTGCCACAGCTTCCTAACTCTTAACGGTCAATGCTACAAATAACAATTCGATCCTTCGACCGTCGATTCTACGATATCAGAACGACCCGGATTTATATCCGACCAACGACTGCCACTACAGCAGCATTCCCCAAACCTTAAGCGGGCATGTTTATGCTCTTACAATACACAGCAAACAGCAATTAATTAATTCAATAATATTTTTATTCAATTGCACTGCAAGGAATTACTCTCCCATTGTTCAAAGCATCATCAAAACCCAGAACTTCTCAGCTACCACGACCATCGTACTCGCCAAGCTTAGCGCCTTCCGATTACCACTTGGGAGCATAACTTGACTGGGCAACACTTGTCCAATTTTGAAGAATGAGTTTCTGAATACTTTGCCTCGAAAGATGCGTCGTTCAGTCAATTCAGCATTCGCTTATTGCCAGAGAGATGAAAAAAATGTGTCGATGGCTTTGAATACTTTGATACTTTGAATAGCTCCCATCCTTTTAGCAGGATTCTCGATTTTTTTTTTAACAAAACAGTAAATTAGTGTTTACTTGTGTGCACTGGTATATATTTCGAATATATACAATAGTAATTATGTAACATTGAGTATTAGAACCAACTGTAACTACATTTAAAGAAATTGATCCTATACATAAGCCACGATAAGCTTTTGAACACAGAATTTTTTTGTAACAACACCGCGATGGAAAGTAAGTTTTCCGAAAGTTTATTTAGCAAACAGATAAACATTGAAAAAATAAAGAAATATTAGCTAATTATGAAATTAGCTGCTTGCGAAACCTTACCACAGGCCGTTCGCGATTCGCAAGTGTGAATATAAAGTCATCGTAAAAATAGCAGGTAGGTGCCTAATTTGGTCCGGACCGAACTTCTTATATCGAGAAATTTCCACTGACCTGCGAGTTATCAACTGTAACTAACAATAACTTTTCGAATATAAAGATCGTTTGTTAATTGTGCATACCTAATTACAATAAGAAAATTTTTATATGCCAGCAAGTACGTGCACAGTAAAAATTTTAGTTTAAAATTAATACCAATTTGGTGTTTATATATAACAATTCCAGAAAGTATAAAATTAAAACCATTCCGGTTTCAGAAAGAGAGAGAGAAGTTAATTAAAATATTCTCTTTAAAAAACCAAGAATGAGACTGAATTATATACTTTAAGGGTTTAAAAATAACAAAATAACTTTTAGGCCAGCGCCGGCAGCACAGCGCGATAGCCTAGCGGCTAGCAATGTGGGCTTCCGATCCAAAATCCTTGGTTCGAATCACAAAAAAAATTTTTTTTTATACATTTATTTTATTTTGTTTTATGATATGTTTATGAGGAGATTTTTTTCATGGCAGAAATACACTCGGTGTTTTGCCATTGCCTGCTGATGGGCGACCGCTATTAGAAAAATGTTTTTATTAATTTTGCTTTCACCGAGATTCGAACCAACGACCTCTCTGTGAATTCCGAATGGTAATCACGCACCAACCCATTCGGCTACGGCGGCCGAATACATAAGTGAAATAATAATAATAATACAAATACTTTCTTGGTTTTACTTTAAAGCAAATAATACTAAAGTTCAGAGTACATTAAAATTAATTGAGAGTGAGAAAATTTTTTAATAATTTTTTGGTTTTACTTTTAAACCAATAAATTTTAAATAGAATATAATTGAAAAACTTAAACTGAAACCAAAATAGCTTGAAACATTAAAGAGAGCATTTTAATGTTTTTTTGGTCTTACGTTAAATCTAATAGGTATTAAATTTCAAAAACGCAACGCTCAGCACCAATTAAAGTTTTGTTTTAAACCCATTTTGGAATTAAAATAATTGTAAGAATATTTCATCGTCTTAAAATAAAACTTTTTAGAATTAAAAATCAAATTTAATTCCAAAATGGTATAAATTCAATAGCAACTGGTATTAAATATAAACCATCATTTTTTACTGTGTGGAAATGTGTATAAAATGAATTATTGAATATCATAAATGCTATGAAACATGCGAACTTAACATGAATAGAAACTAGCGGAGTAGGAGAAAGCAACTTAAGCCCTGGTTGTGTACATGTGTATGTGAGTTCCCGGCAATGAATGTTAAATCCTTGCAGAACGAACAGCAATCGAGTATTTACCGATTTGTCGCCGTGCTAAATTTATCCCTTTCTTGTGTTAATTGGCTAGTTAGTGTAGGCAAAGGATGAGTGAATTTCGACGCTGGGTATATGTTAACGCATGCATATATATTTATAGTACACATATATATGTAGTTATGTATATTTGCAGCATTGTGTTGATTCTAGTTACATTTTCTGTTTATTTTGTAGCCTACTACAGTGTCTGATATATCCGCTAGCGGCAGATTACTTTTATTTTTTAATATTTCCGCTGTGCATTTAGGCTTTTTAATTTCGCTGTTTCTTGTTGTTTCTATAAACGTGTTCGTTTGCTTTTTAGCGTTTGTTGCAACCACAACTGGCCTTTTTTTATTCCGTCTGTTTTAAGTTCCTCTTTTTTACTCGCTTTTTATTCCCTTCCCTGCAGCGTTTTTTTTTAATTTTTGATTTTACTTATACATGAATTTTTATGCTGCATACGAGTGCATCTGGAACGAAGCAAGCAACACTCAAGTGTATTAAAACAAAAAGCAGTACTTTGGAAAATATAAACTGTCCAAAGCGGCATTTGCTTTTAAAACACTCACATTTCCCTCATAGTAAAGTAAGTTTCTTTAGAGTGCGCTCTGTGCTGCTAAATTTTTGTAGGTTTTCATTGTACCGCATGTGATTTTGTGCGTATGTATATGTAAGCAAATATGCGTACTAGAAAGGTAGCGTTTTGTGTTCGGCTTTCAGCTTAGATGGTTTTGCACTAAAAAGTAAATTCATTTCGCTAAGTTAAATGTTAAATGTTACATCTACGCCTTACACTCGTTGTAATCGTTCGCAGAAGATTAATCTAAAGCCCGCTGCAACACAGCGAATACGCGGTAGGTCATAGTCATCACCTATAGTGGGGAAAAGCACGATAATCGAGTTAAAAATACTGCTTAAAAATATATTTTCTAAAGTAAAAACATTTGTTCGTCTCACAATTTGAAAGGTCACTAGCGATATAGGTTGAAATCCCCTCGCGGTCAGCTTGGCGGGTTTTTGCGCACGCGTAAATATAGTAAAAAGTAATTTTTTGTACTCTTTCGAGCCATTATACCAGCGGTTTTTGTAAACGCTTAGGGCCAGATTTTCGCTCTAAAATTAAAAAAAGAAACGTTTTGTTATCCACTTCAGAATACCTCTATATTGCGTACAAGTATTTCCTTTCAAAAAGTATGCGGAGTTCGTCAAAGAAACGAAAGCGGAAACACAAATATTTAAAGTCTTTAAATAAGCCGTTTTTTGGGCTTAGCCTAATGTAAAATTTATTGTTCATTCATTTCGATGTCATGAGTGTATTCAAACAAGTACCCTTATAACTGGCAGCTAAAGAATTCGACTCATTATTAAATAATAAAAGGTTTGCTCAGTAAGCAGCTTTCTCGTTTCCTCTTGACAGTTCGGCCCTCATAGACACTGGGTTGCTAACTCTAGAAATGTTGAGTAAAAGTGGGGAGGCATAATTTGTAGAAAAGCATTTTGTTCTGAAAATGCTGTGCTTATGAGCTACAACTCGGTCAGCGGTTTGTGTGGGTATGTCAAGAAATCTTCCTACTCTAGGAGAAGTCGCAAATTTGTGGAAGAATTCTGAAGCAACGTAAGTGGCTAATATGAAATGATTAGTGGACTCAATATATATTTTTGGGCTATCGAATCTTCAGAGAAAAGGGCCAGTACAGATCGATACTAGTGGAACGTATTTTCAGAAGTTAGCTCGTTTTTAGAAGGTGAAACTGTTAAAAGCGAAGGACTTTCAGTGTGTTAGGCAATGCATCCACTTAAAAATAGTTACTCATACGTCCGGTAGACCCAAACGAGAATATTACCTCATTTTTTTAAATAACAGCTTTTAACATTGCAGTCTTGACATAATAAGGATGCCATCATTATTTAGCATGCATAATTCTACACACTTTGAATCAACCCCAATGAGGACCTCAATTGAGGACGCGATTTGCCCGTCTTGCTTAGAGGAGGTGGATGGCACTGAGCATTTTATCTGTGAGTGTCCCGTAATTGCTACAGCAAGACTACGAATTTTAGGTGCCGATGTCATGAGAACAAGTAAAATTCATTCTCTTAAACTGGAAGATATTTTCTGATTTATCCTTTTCCTTCCATCCCTTGTCTCCTTTCCTCCTTGACTATCACCCTTTCTTCCAGAGCTACACAATGGGCTATACAATGGACTTTTTAGCCTGAGGGTTTTAAGAGTTACCAAATGTCTCGGTGCTTCTTGGCTCGATCTTCCAAAAACACCAATTTTATCAACCTACACAAAAAAAATTAGTTTGCCAATAGATCAAGAACGTTTTGTTTAAATGAGACATTCCTGGTGCTAATGTACTGAAAATAATTTAGATGTGCGTAATTTTATTTAACCAGCTTTGAGTATGCGGCAAACACTTGCATATTCCTTATATGTACGATTGTGTTGCAGCGATTGTTCTGTGTCTGTTCGAATTATATTGAAATACTAGTAAAACCAAGCACTTAAAGTTGATTTAAAGCTGCTGTGATACTTACGATGGTAATCAGTTTTTGTCCGTATTGGCATACCATAAAGAATTGTGCAACAGTAACGAAAAAGAAGCTTAAGAAATTTAGGAAACCCCAACCAAACCCTTCTAGCTTGAGCTGAACGACAATTATGCAAAAGACAGTACAATTTGATACTAGTTTGAACAGCAGAGTTGTGCCAAAGACTTCATTTAGATCAGCACAGAGACTGAAAAGAAATTTTAAAAAATATATTACGATTTGAAAATACATTTAAAACAATTTCATTTAGTTCTTACGTTGATAGAAATCGAACTTTATATAATCTGGTTTCAAAAAAAAGAAATCTTATGTTATAAATCTTATCCTTTAGTACTTTTTGAGATCTATTTATAAGTTATACTCCACCGAAGATTCTTACTTTGATACAACTTGTAGGTTACAGATTAATAAAGTTTCCATCCGAATTTGCAGCTTTAATACATCCAGTGAAGTTGTTTCTAATAAAAAGCCAAATATGGCAAACTATTCTTATTCGATCCAATTCAACGTTTAACATTTCCTTTCACTCAACATCTTAAAAGTATATAACACAAAATTACTATTAAATAAATCACACTTACCTCAGCATTAGCTGATGTTTTCTAATCCACTTCATTAGAAACTCACAATCTGCTTTTGAGTTCTCCACACTTGGTTCGTAAGTTTCCAGTGAGTAACCCAAATATTCCAGTTGCATACAAAATTGTCCCGCAAAAGTGCTTACATATAAATCCGTACCTAAATTGGTTGTAGTGCAGAAGTGGCCGTTTAAATACTCCGAAAGATATATCGGAATGTAATAACGCGGAGTACAGTAGTCGAAATTGTAAGGCATTGGAGTTGGATGCAGATATGGAAATGTAGCATTAGCGTAGCCATAACGAAAAAGATCAATAATATACATGGAAATTGACTGCAGCATCGGCCCGAGGAGTATAGAATTAGACACCAACAGATAGGCGCAAATCATTAGACGCATACGCCTAAAACTATATTTATTAACTTTGTATAACTTCCGGTCGCTGTATGTTTGCGGATACTCCGCAGCCAGAGATTCGTAAATTTTACGCAAACTGTGTGCATTCAGAAGAAACACCAAAAACTTTACATTTGAATCGATGGCATATGAAATGTACACTCCCAAACGAAAAGTATTCAGAATGTCGCCACTTATAATCAGCTCGCGCAGTTGCATCAGCATGTAGATGCGAGTGCATATGCCGCTGATGGTAGTGAATATCAGGAACGCGTTCATTAGTACCTGTCGCCAATAAGGGCGGGGCAATAGTTGGAAATCATAACCGACAAGTTGGTATAAAGTATTAGGCCCCCAGAAAACTTGCACAAACTCTTTAATGCCCATTATTAAAATACTGATAGTAAGTAGCTCTTTTGCATTCTAGAAATTAATTCGTAGTATCCGAACAAAATCGGCTTTTATACCCATTTACAAGTAGATGTAGACCAGATCGACGCGTTTTAAGTTTTGTAAAGACATTGCGGTTACTGCCTTTGTGGTTTGTGAAATAACAGTAAATGCTGAAGAAAGAGAATTTTAAATCAACATTTGGCATTTATAGTAACCACAGAAGGACCTTGAAACATTTGTTAACTATTTTCAGCATAAAGAACAAAAACTTGGCTCGCATTTATATTTATTTTCGATAACTGTAACGCTAAGATTTTATCTATGATTCTATTGAAAAAAACGAACAAATATTTGCAGAATATATTTACATATATCCGTATCGGTAATACGAGGGTTGCTATTTATATTTCTGGTTGTGCGTCATCTGATTATTGCATTAGAAAGTTTGTCATATTTTACCATAAACGCGCTAAGGATATTTTGATATGAAAGAAAGACAATAGCAGGTACGGCAGTAGTTACGACTTTTATTTGATAAACAATATTTTTAATTCAATTGAAGTTTTTTGTGAGTACATATGTATGTAACTTTATTTCATGTCCCCCTACACCTTGTGTCCTATTCGACACCATCCGGGTCTAGATCCGCAGTGTTCTATAAGGGACAGGGTTACCTCACTGTGACTTTGACGTGAGGGAGGCTAAATATCTGGTAATCCCGGGTACTGTGGTACGCATCATTCTCACCCTGGTAATCTCTCAAGCCCATTTTTCGAAACCTCGGCTTAACTAAATTAAATTTGCAAATTCAATAGATGTGAATTAACTCTCGCTAAAGCAGATACAAACAGGTTCACAGCACACCCATTGCACTGAGCTATTGAACTTTGGTCGAAATCTAGTTGAAAATACATACATTTTTATTCGCGTTTATACGAAATGTTGTTAAAAACAGAATGTGCCCTATAATCAAAAAGTACCGGGAAGGTGATGTTGTTCTTCGATTGCCAAGGCGTAGTGCACCATGAGTACCTTCCATCGGGCCAGACAGTCAATAGAGAATATTATTTATCCGTTTTGAAGCGTTTGAGAGCTGTTGTATGTCGCATACGGCGGGAAATATGGGCAAACAATTATTGGATTTGGATTTTGCATGATGAAAACGGCCAACGCACCGAGTCCTAATTGTGCTGAATTATTTGACCAAGTAAATACCATCGTGTAAGCAACGTATTCACCTGATATGGCCCCGTGCGACTTCTTTTTGTTTCCCAAGTTGAAGTTACCACTTCGTTGAAATAGATTTCAGTCGATAGAGGAGATCAAAGAGAATGCGACGAAGAAGCTGAAGGTCATCCCTTCGTCGGCCTACCAGGGGTGCATGGAGGACTGGATTAAACGTTGGCACATGTGTGTTGCTTCAGATGGGTCATATTTTGAAGGAGATAAAATAAATTTGTCTGAAATTTAACTCTGTTTTGTTTTATTTAAACATTCCCGGTACTTTCTGATCATAGGGTATTTAACGAATAACTTAGAATAAAAATATTATGATAACGCCATCTCTTTTGGTATACCTGGGAACTATAATGTTGACTTTTTTCATGAATGGCATTGTGCACTCTTACCAAAATGCCTCAAATTGAATGATTACCTAAAAAATATAGCAATCTGGCCAAAACACATGTCCTTCATTTATTCAACAGATATCTTTTAACCTGAGTAATTCATCACTTAATTTCCTAGATTAGCCTACAAACAAACCTTCCAGAGAGTAGGCCAATGGTAGCCGAAGGAAAACCTACCGTTTCTTTGATTTGTAGGGAGATTACTACGCTGGTCTACTCATCAGCCTTTCGAGAAGCAAACCAAATTAAATCTAGCTCTAAATAATATGGTTAGGTGCATATATTTTTCGGAAATATGATTGTCTTAAACATAAAAGCCTCAGGATTACTATTTTTAGTGCTATCAAACTACATATATATACATATATGCACATATTTATATTTATACACATAAATATTGGTAAATTTGTGAATGGGATGTATTTTCCCCACAAAAATGTAGAGTATGTTTTGTTATACCTCCCTGTACATGGAAGCATTTATTGAAATAAATTGAAATTGAAAGGCATTGAAATTTCCGTTTCCTTTTCCCGTGCCTTTCCAGATGTGGCAATCACTTTCAACAAAAGCACTGACGTGATCAATTTACCAGCAACTCTTTGAATACTAATATACTCGTACTAGTATGTCCATTTGCGTACAGAAGATATGGTCTGGGCCTAGATAAAGTTATGTATGTATGTACATATAAAAGGAGCATGGGACTGCATATTTTTTAATGTGTGTGAACGTAACCACGGCATCCAATTCAGACATCAGTGATAGTTTTCCGGCATAAATGTACTGATTGACATTTGAAACGGAATTACAGTCAGCGTCTAGCATTCAAGGTGTTTGGTCGCCTTAGGTGCGCTATCGTCGTGCTATTCAGTGGGAGCTATTCCGTTATCCTTTTCTCTTTTTCGACTAGCTAAAGGCGTTGCTTTAACTGATTTATACAGATTTATTTATATATATAAATTTAATAAAATGGTCAATGGTAGGCTAACTCCCAGTGGTGTTATTATACTATTTTTGATTCCTACAAATTGTTGTTTACGTAAAGATAAATGAGTAGATCTCTAACTCCATGCCATGCCAAATGCCACTATCTCACCACAAAATGGTACAAGAACCAGCCAATATGTATTGGGTTTTCACTATTTCCACTTACTAACTAAACGACTGCATTCGTATTATGCGTGCAAACTGTCAGAGCAACATTCTTCACTCCACAATGAATGCAGCAAAATATAAATACTCCATAATGGCGGCAAGAGATATCAATCGTACGCAAATTACATTACCCCCAGTTAATTTTTCAAAGCCCTACCGCTCTGTCCTCTCATTAACAGAATCTTCACATCTCCTACTATTACACATAATACCTCTACTTTGAAAACAATATTAAATAATAATGATATAGATTTATTTCGTTTTTTTGATGGAGGAGCCTACAGTTTTTAGGCCGACTCCGAACGCCAGATATTTTTTTTATGAGGAGCTTTTTCATGGCAGAAATACACTCGGAGGTTTGTCATTGCCTGCCGAGGGACGACCGCTATTAGAAAAAACTTTTTTCTTAATTTTGGTCGTTCACCGAGATTCGAACCTACCGTTCTTTCTCTGACTTCCGAATAGTCACGCACCAATCCATTTGGCTACGGCGGCCGCCCTTAAAGTATCATACATTAGTAAAGAAAAATATGTCAAGAACGCACAATATTTGCTCGCTCCGCCATCAGACTCACCTGTCTCTCATATTGACTCCGCTTTATTGATAGACTTGGCCTGCAGTAGCAATAATAATTTATGTCTGGGTCCTACTACTTTTTATTTCGAATAAATACATCCCTGTATTGAGGGATGCTTAAGCGCAAACTCCAGCCAAATAAAAACTGGTGATAAAGGTATAACCCGATCCCACGGATTATTACCACCTTACGAGAATATACTTGATGCAGAGTTGTAGAGTTGCAATTTACTCAAATATTCTTCTGCCCGGCTATTCGAACCTGTGCACTTCCGTAACACACCAACCCATTCGACGGCAAAAACAAAATAATCAAAACTTTGAAGAACTTAAATATATGCGCAAATTACAATAATTTTTTCAATTTTTATTTCTTCGTTTGTCGCAGTTGCACAACAAATCACCATAAACGATTCATTGTGCTCTGACATCCATAGATACTAAAATTCTTGTAATACTGAAAAATTAAAAAGCCATTCAAGAAATAAGATTTCCCATCTGGCTGGGCTCGAACCGAGCAAACTTAAAACGAAAATATGACCGCTTAACCGTAGTATTTAATAAAATTAACAGTCAATTGGTGACTTTTTCTTTCCATTAACAATTTTTTGTTCTCTTCTCTTGTTGGTTTTGATCTTTTTCTACCAAAATTAGTGTTTTTCTTCTTAATAGACTGTGAGTTTTCATTCAGAGGTTCCATCAGAGAATTTTAAATTTACCTGGTGTACGGTTACTTTATATAATTTCTTAGTAGAAGCTTAAGCGAAAACTTTTTTCAAATTTTAAGAAGAAATCTTGTCACACTGCTGAGAAAGGTGCCACTTCATTACCTTGAAGAAACCGCTGGTAAAGTATTAGATAAAAGGTTAAATAAAATAGCTGCAAAAGGGGTTTTCTCGATCAGATAAGTATTTCTGTCCAGATACTCTACTAAAATTTCGTTGAAGTAACCTTTGACCAGAACTAATTTTCACAATTCACTACATTTATTAAAATACATCCTTCATTTTTTCTTCAAACACTTTAGGTTTTATTTATTGAGTTTTCAGTGTTCTCAGCAATAGAATAAATTGTTAAATTGTCAGGATACTCATACATAATTCATGGTTCGTATATATAGTATATATGAATATATGAATATATTATATACCTACATAAGTACTTCCTCGACTTAACCACTTCTAAATTTTATATAATATTTTTGCAGCTTTCACTTAAAAATCTCTGCCCATTTATGCAGTTAGGTATCGTATATGTATTTCTCTGTAGTAATTGCATTGATTTATGGATGGGAATTTTGGTATTAGTGGTCTGTAGGTTGACATTGGAATTTTTTTTAGTCAGTACTTTCAATGAATTTTCTAATTGGTACAATAATGCATAATATTTAATATATTTACGTAAGTAATCAAATTCACTCGGTAATACTTGCGGTTTTCTACTTTTCTTAAATTTTCGCGAACATCAAATTCAAATGCGTAAATCATAGTCTCTTCGTCGTCTCTACATCAAACATTCGTTTTTGCCCGTTTTCTCTAATTACATATATAAATGCGATACTTTGAATTTATTTTCAGTACAGTTGAAACTCCAACTAATTTAAGTATAGTGGTTCTTTAGTGATTTTTATGTAGTTTTATAAATATGTACACCGTCATTCATAAAAACTAAAATTGTTTTTAATATAGTTTATAAATCGAAAGTTGTTATGGGACTTTCGTTTTATAGAGTATTCAAAATTTATTTCAGCTTTCATGAATAGAAGGGTTAGTTTTTCGCTATTTCTAATGATTTTTCTATGCATTAATAAATATTATACACAACACAAGTGATAGTGAGTGACAGATAGTTTAATAGATAGCTTGACTTTTATTTGATCTTAAAATACCCTTTTTTCTTGCTTGGGCATAAGAAGTTAGATATTACATTTACATTAATTTTCTTAATTCCATTATAATATACTACTAATTCATCTAATTGGTATACGAAAGCACTTGCACTAAAATGGAATGGAATTGTATTTAAATGAAGAATTTAAGGTATTCAAATATGATTTTTCGATTTGGCTCAAACGCTTAATCGTACAACTCAGCGTTCAACATTAAACTAGATTTTCGAAACGATAAATTAATTTTACTTCGAAAACAGCACGTTTTTCATTTATTTATAGTCTACTCAATTTAATCACATATAAACACTTTTATTTCAATTCAACATTTTTATACTGAAAAAGATGCGCGCGATCGGTATCAAATTTCATAAAAAGTGCTACAGTTTTTAGTTTGCTACAAGTTTTGATGTCATAAACATAGTTCTTCCACAGTGGCTCCATCATGAAAATTGGCAGCTAAAGAAAAACGCCGGCTAATTGTTAAATTGCATGAAGAAGGAAAAACTTTTAGAGAAATTGGCAAATTAATGAGAAGGACTCATTCTACAGCACAACGCATAATTAGAGAACACAAAAGTGACTCCTATATTTCAAATAAAAGACGCCTAGTCGGTTTCATGATCGCTCAGAACGCATTATTTTAAACGAAGTTAAAAAAACACCCTTTGTACCAGCCGTAGAACTTAATAAAATGAAGAGAGACATATGTTAATCTTGGTAGAATCGATTCCAAGACATTTAAATGCGGGAATAGACCGCGACTATTCGTTTGGACATAAATTCTTTGATTTCTTTTATGTCCCAGTATAAAAATCTTGAAGTATGCCTTTTTCGAAAATTAATTTATTTACAATTCCGAAATTCTTTTTTAAAGTTGAACAGTGGGTATATACGATTGAGCGTTTGAGCCGTCATATATATTTTTGTAAGTATTTATGAGTGTTTACTTAACTTTTTCAATAAATCGTTCTTATAATTATGCTTAGTATATTCGAGTGCTTCGATTTCGATACACAAAAATGTTGACTGAATTAAAATAATTATGTCTTCATACATTGATAGCTACCATCTACTACAATAAATAATTCCTGCATCATTAACTGGCTTAAGAAATTTATAGTCCCATATTGATTTGTTTCAGTTCGGACTGTTAATGACGAATTTATTTATACCCACGCAAAGTCGAAACGCAGAATATTACACAAATCATTTTTAGTGAATCCATTGGCATTGTTCACATTGGCAACTTTGACGGAACTTACACGCAAAACGCTAGTGGAGGGCGTTAGTTTCCGCAACCCTTTTCACCCCTGCTGTGCAGCTGGTGTTATAAAGATACTGCAGAATATATTAACCACTGCTTTTGCCTAAGTTTTATTAAATTTGCGTTCCAATTTCTTTTCTAAAATTGAATATAACCGTGACAGTCAAGTTAAGCTACTGATCACAATTCCTGTAATGAATTTCGTGTTTCGCCTTGCAAAGATTTTACCACAATTAAACAATGGATGAAATTCATAAAAATAGGGAATTATTGCAATTCAAAGTAGAAGATTACCATACAAAAGCCATGAAGTTCAATGCCATCTTGAAAATAAAATTTCCTATCAAGTTGCGTGCAGCCTACGTTCAAATAACTTTGACAGTCCACCGAGTGGTTTATGCATGACTAGGGCACGGGTTGGACTAGGGCACGTAGAGGGAACTTTGAACGCTTGAATTCAGATGGTATTTTGGTGGGAACTTATCATTGAGAATTGTGGCTTCAATAATGTTGGGCAACAGCTTTTATAGCATGCATTACCATAAAAACGAGCCACCTAAAAGACCAAATAAACTTATGAGCCGTCCCTGGCATACCTGCAGCAAAACACAAAAATTTCATACAAAACACCAAATTTTATAGGATATAAATAGCAAAATATAGGTGAAGGAAATTATAACGGACAAACAAACATTAATTTTTATACATTACATTTCACAGTAACGCTGCTAAAGAAATACCATCCAGCGTAGTTCTGCCAGCGTAAAGAGGTCACTGGTTTAGTTACTCCGCCGCTGATATGCCAATGCGAATAAGCCCATTGAATCCCTATTAACCGCAAGAGTTATTTATTTCCTGAATAACAGAAATTTATTGAGGAATTTTATTGTAACTGAAACTGCGTTTCATTTACACACAAACTTTTCCATTTTACCCAAGAAAAACCGAATACATTCGTCTAGCTACCAAACATCCCCACAAATATGGCGTGGGTCTTACTTGAATGGCATGTGGATGAAGATTAAACTAATATTATGCATATTTTTGCTCACCTAAAGGGTTTTTTAATATTGAGATGTTTTTTAATTTATTGAATTGAAGCAATTGAATTAGTTGAATTGAAGTAATACTTTCCTATATATAAAATAACAGCGAAATACTATTTGCAAATAATTGATTTAGCCTCAAATACAATTTGCAATTATTTCGATTTTTTCTAATGCTACTCGTAATATTAATTAAATTTTTTTAGCCATAAGATACCAAATATATGTATGTTTGTGTTCCGTATCCATACTAAGAGAGTATTCCGGAATATGGTAATATCTTGCAAGTAATATATGTAGATATTAAATATAACTACATATTTTTGCTTATTTTAAATGCGCATATTTGTATGGGATATCAATTAAATATTTATATAAACACCCATTATATTATAAATCTTTAAACATATAAAAACATGTAGTTCATATCCATATAAATTGAATTTAGTGTTAAGGTTTTTTATCTTGTCATACTAAACATAAATTATTTACTTATAACTAAATTCATTGATTTTTAGTTATTGGAAATGGGATAATAACACAAAGTGCCAAAGCATTGCAGTCGCCAATGCTTCAGAATTTACTGATCTGAGACATGAACGACAAATATTGTGTCTACCATATTTATACAGCGAATAATAGTTTTTTGATGCAATTTCAAATAACTAATTAATAAAAAGTTCGACTTCCCCTTATTTTTCCAATGGCTATTTTACACATTGAGTGCTGCTTCTTTCAATATAGCTTTCCCAGTGGACTTGTCAGTACTAATCTCATTGTTACGCTATTGCTTTCCTTCGGACATATTTTTGTCGAAATATAAAGTACATGATTTAGCACCACTTCGTAATAGATTACACCGTGCGACAGTAAAAGTTTTGAAAGAAAAATTTCATATGCACGTTTCAGTTTTTTTAGCGGACTTTAAAAAATTAAAAACCTTTTTAAATACTTACGCCTAGTCTCTGATATGAGTATGGATGTCAAACGAACGACACATAAGGTCTTTTGAAAAACTTTCCCCTAAATGTCTTTGAAGCTGTTGCTGTTTTAATAGTTGAATTTTTCTCCTTAATGAAATTTTAAAGTTCTTCAAAAAATTTAATATATGAGGAAAGGAAATACTGAGTACGTATCATTACTACATAAAATCTGTAGTTTCACGTGCATATGAAATTTTTCCAGGTTTTCCTAACACGGTGTTATACATAACCATTTCCAATGATATATAATATTATATTTGATTATTTCAAAGATGATGAAACTAACTTTTATTTATCAACGCTTCGTTTTGTTTTGTAAATATACAACCTTTTTCGAATTTAGATTTTTTTCAGATAATTTTTTTCTCATACAATAATTAAAGTTATCTCGTTGCAGATATATGAGAGCAAATATGCAGTTGATATTTTGTCATAAGCTGGATGCATAAATGTTTTAAGCCATCAGGCGATGATTTCAAAATGATTTTAAATTAAGCAAAGAATTTGCAAATTCAAACAGTTCGAATATGGAATTTAATTTTGTAGATTAAGGGCCCCTATATCAATGTCTGATTAAGCACTTAAGTCCATAATAAGTAGATGGACAAAAAGTGTTTTCCCATTGTCTGCTTAACAAATATCTCGCGGTTAAATTCCTATCAAGTTTTTCAGTAGATGAGCTGCCGGTTAGCTGCTAACCAAAACAAAATCTAGCAGCTGATAGTCGTAAAAAAATTAATACATCTAATTTTGTTTTGCTATCTAAATCGCATGTTTACATAGATTTTTTATTAAATATAGAGCAAAGGATTTGTTGATTGTTATATCTAATTTCTGTGGAATAAGTGTGAATAATTAAGACTTATTAGGGCCGGTTTTTCTGTGGGGTAGTGAATTTTTAAACTGAGTTTACCCCTGCAAGATTGAGCATTTAAACTGGAAAGCAGTGTTAGATTTGCACTGAAAAATTAACGCTTGTAGAGTTTATTAGAATGCCCTCTCCCTTTTCCTCTCGAAAAACCGCGTCCGTACTCTTAATTTTAATAGCATTGGCGTAGCGATCATCCATTGCTATCAATAATACTCGTATTATCATTCAACAACAAATTTCATAACCGATTCTTTTGTCAATATCTTCTTTTATTATTTAACATTAATTAACACAGCGTATCCGTGCAAGATAATTCGTAAATGGTACTTGCACGAGTTTTGTTTTTTCAATTTGGTTTTCTAAATGTCAAAGTTTTAAACAAAACAAAACTGTAAACATAACGAAAACAAACATATCACTTCGACACTCAAATCACCTGATCGCAAGAAAAAAAGATAAATCAGCTACTCCAGTAACTTAACCTTCGATGCTACAGATAAGCACGCAAATCTGCATGCAACGCATACAGTAATTATAAGCAAATCTAAAAGCTCAGTTAGTCCATAAGTAACTGGATTTACACAACTCAATTTAACTTAATAGTTTCCCAATTTGTTATATGAAACCCTGTGTGCTTTTTGTGAGCTGTGTGTAATTATATATATAAATATTAGGCCGGGTCGATTTGTGGGGAGGCAAAAAAATCGCCCATTGCTCTGTGAAAATCATATTCTAGGGATCAAAATAAGAAACTTTGTCGAAGGAACCATACCTCTAAAACGAATTCTGATGTCCCCCAATTTGGGTCGAACTTTTTAGTTTCTTTTCTCATGTGAAGGCCAAAAATGGTGATATTTTGAAATTATTGTATGGGGAACCCCCCAGGGGAGTTCCAGGAGGTATGCCACTGGCATTGGTGGATCGGCAGTCCAAAGTTATTGGGGGTCGGTCATACATTTGGACTCGATTGGGGCTCAAAGTGGGATTTTTCGTTCGACCCAAATTGGGGGACATCAGAATTCGTTTTAGAGGTATGGTTCCTTCGGCAAAGTTTCTTATGTTGATCCCAAGAATAAGATTTTCACATCCTTTTTAGGTGTTTGGCCGAGCTCCTCCTCCTATTTGTGGTGTGCGTCTTGATGTTGTTCCAGAAATGGAGGAGGTGGATCTGCACTTTCAAGCCGACTCCGAACGGCAGATATTTTTTATGAGGAGCATTTTCATGGCAGAAATACACTCGGAGGTTTGCCATTGCCTGCCGAGGGGCGACCGCTATTAGAAAAATGTTTTTCATCATTTTGGTGTTTCACCGAGATTCGAACCGACGTTCTCTCTGTGAATTCCGAATGGTAATCACGCACCAACCCATTGGGCTACCGCGGCCGACGTAATTATTATGTAATTATTCTAAGTGTAACTTAACAAACTTAAGAGCACATAAGAAGCGTACTGTCAAATAGCTGCAATAAAGGATATAAAACCAAATACATATTTCGAAACTTAAATTATGCACCCTGATTGGGCCTTATGATTATTCCCGTTCAGTAGGTATAAGTATAACTGGATGGAACAAAAGGCTAATATATGGAGGCTTCTGGCGTTGGTGATGAACGGCAAAAATAAGAAGAATCGACTCAAAATGTGTTGTTGTGCGGCTATAGGCTTTCCGCTCTTGTAGAACAACAATGCTCCCGGAGATGGTTGGCATTGGGACAAAGATATATCAGAGAGATGTGACAACTCAATGCTCCATCAGGAAGTTGTGCGTCGGCAGAGCGTTTGCCGTGATGGAATCAACGCACATTCAGAGTACTTTAACAAAAATGTGGCAATTTAGAGACCAAATATATTGAAATTTTTGTTAATTAACAAAAATCACTTCAAATACGTGCAAGCACGCAAAAATGGTAAAATGTCAACAAGGATATTCAAAGAGGAATACCTAAAAAAATTAAGTACCAAGAATTAAGTATTAAGACTAACTGGGCCTTAAACTGATGTGCAGTTTTCGTAGATTCACAATGAGTTTTTCTGATTTATTTTCTTAAATATCCACAACGATCGAACTAGCCCGATGTCAGCTCAGCAGATCTTGGGGAAACTAGAATTGCCATCTCAAGCCATCATTCGGTTAAGTTACTGCCGGTTAATGGAAATACATATTAACGAACCATTGAGAAACAGCCTGCGCGATTGGCATTATAAAGTTTTTTTATGTAAGGATACACTGGAACGACATACTTAAATCCACAGCTGCATATTTATAAAGGGAATACAATATAATATCGATATATTTATTTATAAATAGACACTAATACTTCATAAACTCATTTAATGCTACAAATATTTCAATTTGAATTAGCCCGTTATTACTTGACTTTGTATAAAGTTATCAGTTTTAATTGTGTTTTTGTCTTAGTGTGTATGCTTCGTAATGAATTATGCCCTATGTTGTTGCATGTAGTGAAGTATTTTGTTTCAATATTTAATTCTTGTTTTGTAATTGCGGATTTTGTATGCGGTGTAAAAGTACAAAAGTGAACATTCATATTAACAAACTGTCACATTGTTTTTAATTAATTTACCTTAATCACCTTAGTATTTTATTTTATCATTTGTAAAACTAGGTTTATTTCTTATCGTTCACACTGCCTTCAATATGTCATTAATTTTTTCTTTTTTATTAAAATTAGTACTTCTCACTGATCGAGTGCATCGACCGTTCATTATTTATTAATTCAAGATATGCGCTTTTTTGCAATGTTAACGTTGCTTTTCTCTATTCATAAATATTTGTCTTATTTAAGCTATTTCATGTAAATTATACTCTTTTTATTATATATATCAGATTACTTCTTTCATATTAGTAGCTTAACTTTTTATATTCACTACAAAATACTGGCAAACCAAAGTCGAAAAAACCAATACTTACGTATTGTAGATTATTGTGCGATTTGTTGTTACTCTTGTTACTCTTTGCTTCATTAATTTTATTATATAATTTACGTCTTACATTTGGGTTTAAAAATAGTTTGTGCTGATTTACACAGAATGTACTCGTGTGTATGCACGTAAAATGTTTTTAGTTAGACTTTTGTATCCTTATTTGCATTATTTAAAAATGTGGATTGTGTTTACTGATTCAATTTTTTATTCCATATTTTTATCTTCGGGCAGACATTAGAGTTTTGCTATTATTTCATTAATTGATTTTTGGTGTTTATCTTCAATCGTTTCAAAATCGTTATCGTTTCTCTTCAGAAGAAAAACGCTTCCTTGCCACTAAGAGAAAAAATATGTATTCAGTCAAGCCGTATGTGGTTCTAGTATTTTTAATGTATTTGTAGTGTTAATTTTTGCTCGTTTTGTGCTTGGTTGGTGGAGTGGAAGGATGGAAATTGCTTGTAAGTATTTAAATAAGTCACTTTTAAAAAAACTCTATTAAATATTATTTATACATATTTGCAGTGCAAGCTAAATTTTCCATTAATATTTACGTTTATTTACTTATAGACATTGAGAGTAAGTGTAAAATTCTTTAAGTTGTAAAACGAAAGAGTAAACTATTGGTTAGACTATTCTGAGATCTAGCAAAAAAGACTCCAGTAGTTGACACTTTTGTTTTAATTTGTTTGTTCAAATTTCCCTTTCACTAAAATTTACTACTTAGGTTTTTGCATAAATTTGAATTATTATGTTAAGATTTTTTTAATTATCTTTAATTTTTTAAAGTCAAATATTTTTTTATTGCAGTATAGGCTAAAAATTAATCTTTTGAAAAACGTGGAAAAATTGTTCAATGCTTCAAGTTGGATGTGAGCAAGTGCAGCTAATTTGTATGGACATTTTGGGAAATGCTAATGAAAAGATTCATCAACATTTGCCTGTTGTGAAGATCTGGCTTCCTTTAGAGTTAGCAAATACCTAGCAGGAAAAAACTCGCACGCCTTAAGATATACACCCATGGTCAAAATAACAGGTACGCGATCCGGTTTTAAATAGTTTTATTGTGTTTTTAATTTCAAAATAGACGGATTTGGTTCTGGTTAAAAAATGCTTTTATTTTTAATTTAATACCAATTTTATGAAATTTAACCGAGTGTGATTGCGAATAGGTAAACAAACAGATAAAAGGCAAAAAGGAAAGGCATATGCTCTCGTGAGCAATGAATCATGAATTTTTATTTGAAAATTTCGTAAGTTAACGAAGTTTAATTAACTCATGATAACACACATATAAAATAATTGTTCACGTTCACGCTAAATAATTAGGTTTTTAAACGTTGCATGTGCTCACATAATTCACTTTTTCTTTTTACAATATTCGCAATCTTTTTCATGGTAAATCTTTCGTTAATTTTTTATAAAAATATGGTTCACTGCATACTAAACATCTAATAAATCAAAGTTCTGAGGTTTGTACTTTACAAAATTTTTCTAAAATTTCTGAAATTTGTCATCAAATTTTTCAACATTTAATCAGAATTTGCAAAAGCAAAAATTTCAAAAATTAACGCGATTTTTGAGCGACTTCAAACTCACACTTTATTATACTAAAATTGAATGGGCTGCCAAACTGCATACTCAAAAGTTTTTTAAAGATTCTGATTAAAAAGTTGTAACTTTTCATAACGAATTTCTGAATTTGTTCAATTTCGTGCAAAGTGTGAAACTTTCTATACATATATATGTATTTTTATAAAAATTAACGAAAACAATTTCAGCATGAAAAACATTGCGGATACTGAAAAAAGACTTACTTATGTGAGCGCAAATTCGTATATAGGAATGTAAAGTTTAGCCTTTATTCGGTGCAAGAACTCATTCTAAGACCCCACGGTGTTTTTACAAGAGAAAAAAGTCGTTTGTTACGTTTTCTTTTGTAAAGAATTGTTAGTTTAATAAAAATTCATATTTTACTTTAAACTTATATACATACTTTTTTGGCTAAACAAAGTCAGATATGGCAAGAACTATTTATAAATTTCGAAAACAAAAAATACTCTAATTTCAAAATGTCAAGAGTCTTTTTACAAAGTCCACCAAGAAAATTCATTTGAAAACTTGCATCTAACTTATACTCGTATGAGACAAGCGTCTTACTCCTGTTAGATAATTCCCTGGGCAACCCAAAATATGTTCCAGTTAGTCTTTTGTCACGCATGCCAGCAACGAGCTGATGAAATGTGACAAGTTTTACAAAAAAGTATAAAATTGTATCTATATTTCTTAAATCATTTTTTAGCATACTTTGCAACAAACGAATATTTCGTTGCTACGGTTACGACATAATAATACAAAATTCTGTAATTATAACTATTTGGTAAGACTGTTCCGAACTTATTCTTATCAGGCATATTCTGCGCAAGGAAAATCAATGCGATTTTTAAATCACTCCAAGTTTGCTCTTCATTATACCAAAATTCAATAGGCTGCCACCCTGCCTACAAGGAATTTCTCTAAATATTCTGATTAAAAAGTTTGAAATTTTGAAGAAAATTTCCATTTTTTTTTTGTAATTTGCAAAGTTTGTGTTGAAAGTGTTCGTATAGGATTTGGCCTAATCCTTACAACACAAATAAACCGAAAAAAGAAGCACTATTACACATTTTCCACATATACTGGAAAATTTATCTTATGCTTGAATAAACATAAAACTATATGGACGTGCATTTTCATTATTTTCATCTCAATAGTTTGATGCTTGATTTGTGTGGTTTTCGAAGGGGCATAAACTTCATAACTTGCGGCTCATAGGGACTTTACAAGTATTTCCGGAGCATTTATTCTAAAATTTAGGAATATTTTAAGCGCTTAAAATGAGTTTTTAAAATATATTTTTGATTGCCTTGCGTACTATTAACTTACTGACAGCAGCCGTCAAATTTAACGGTTTTGCAAAGCTGGCAAAAAGAAATTGTATAGCAACTCTTTGACATGTTGAAATTCGTGCGTTTTTGTTTTCGAAACTTTTAAATCATTTTACTTACTCTATATAATATTTCTTTGGCAGCTATGTACTTTAAAATGCCTTAAGAAATTTAAATAAATTAAAAACGTAAGCAACGATTCTATCCCCACGCAAATTGTATTATTTACGTCGCATACGCAGCCACAGTACTCGTAGAACGCGTGAATAAATAAATTTGATTAAGGCGTGAATCAGTATTGCTAGCCAGTATAGATGCCGGTATAGAACTAAAGTTAACTTGTTTTCTATTCAAAATCCCAACTTAATCGGAAGAACGCCTAACTAAAGAAAGTACAACGCATACACATGCGGGATACATAACGGGGCTTTTTGTATTCTCCTCTAATTCGTGGCTAATGACGCATAATTCTTGATGCGTGTGCTAATTTACGAGTTCAATCATTTGATCTGTCTAATCTATCTTTTGTATTTTGACAATTGAAGTTTTTTCCGTATATTTTTATTGAAGCACCAGATTCACTTGTTTGTGGAAAAAAATGTAGCCAAATTTGCTGAATATCTTTTTTATTTGCATTTAAAAAATACTTCTTCATTTGTAAGTTACTATTTTCCTCTCTAAAATAAGCTACATATTTAGTGTGATTAAATATTAAAGTTTGGTATTGGTTGTTATTCTAGTTTCCGTTTTGTATCTTTTCATGCTAAGAAGGTAGTTCATTGTTCATATTTATGTTCAACCTGTGCTGATGAAGACTTTCTAAGCACTGGATGCACTTCCTGTAACATTTCACCAGTTCCTTCTTCAATGAGTCAATTTGTGCGTCAAATTTTCTACCGCTTTTTCTGCGTGCAGAAGCTCTCAATTCTCACCATCATTTTGTTCATCTGTGATGGACAATCTCAAGAACAAGATGGATGTGTACTTTTTTTGGCAAATTTCTTAATTTAACTGATTCTTCTCATTCAAATTGTGTTTTTGTTTATTAAATACATTTCGGTGCCTTGGGGGAATCTGTCAGTTAGATAGTTGCTCAATTACGACTGATTTAATCTTACAATTTTATTCGTTGTATTCGAAAATTATTTGACGCAAGCGTTAATCGCTTCCGAATTTATTGGATTTATATATTAATGTCAGTAGTTCAAATATTGAAGTAAGTTATGTAAATATGCAGTGTTGAAGGTGTGTATGACCTTAAGAAAATACTTTTGAAACTACAACATTTCGAAACAAATAAACAATTTTAATATAGTGTCTAAAATAATTAGTTTCTTCATAAGTTATAGCTTTTATAGACGAAAAATGAATAAAAAAATTAATACTAAAATTAAAACTAAACAAATATCGGCCCAACATTCTTTGCTCACTTAACTTTCAACTCTATAGGGCCAGATTACATCATCCACTTTTTATTACCAGTATTCATATCTGACATAAATTATTGAAGGAGAATTTACAATTTGTAGTATATAGTATTAAAGAAACCGGCGCTCAATTGAAAAATAATTTTCGAAATTCAGTACGAAAAAAATTTAAACTCACGTTAAACCATAGCTCTTAATAAAAAAAAACTATCAAATAGTAACCACTACACACTATGAATATTTAAGTACTTACAGTGCTTTGGTCCAATCGATTGTTATGTATTGTGTGATTTTGAATTTATCAATGTGCATGACTACTAAAGTCCCTAACGCTATGTGATCGCTTTTCAATATCAGTTAAAGACGCCTGCTCCCTTCTTCAAAATTCCAAATCGTAACTAATGAAAAAGCTAATCTACCGATTGGAAAAACGAAAAGAGATTTTGCTATTTTTTGTAAAAAAGAAAAAAGAACCCAAATGAATAACGGCATACAAGAAACCAATTGAAACAACAAATAACAATCGGAACGAGAAATACCAAATAATTTTTAAGAGCACAGATGTTAGTTCTACACGAAAATAAAATCAAGAAAAGTATTAAAAAGACAACGCAGAGTAAATAAACAAGATGGTGAAAAGATGATTGTTAAACCATTAAAAGTAAAGTATTAAATAAAGGCGTATTTGTGATGATCGGCACTACGTAAGAAACAATGTGTAACCACTTTGACCGCCGTATAATCTTTTTCATTTCTCGTTTCTATAGGGCGTATGCAAATACACACCAGTATGCAGTTACTTTGAATGAACTAATTCTAAAACATGCTATAATGCGGCACCCAAGTTCGTTTGCATTGTAACTGTAACGTAGTCTAATTTTACTCTTAGCTACTTTTGACACCAAAAAAGTATTTAAGTTTAATTCAAATTTAATCAATTAAAACATAGCAATTTCTGTTTGTAAATTTTTATAAACATGTATTATATAACTGGGTAAATTTTATACAATATATATACGTTATTATTTTATATATACGTAGTTTACATATTCTCGCTGATTTGTATATTTAATTGTATATTTATTCCTCATTTGCTACTACATAATTCATTTTTTTAAATTCATTCCTTTTATTTTTTTGTATTTTCCAACAGAGCACTTGAAAAGCAAGAAAAACTATAACATAAATATAAATAAGGAAATTAATGAAAAATTCGAAAATTGTGTAGTAATTTAAATTACTAAGCATTTTATACTCATTTACTTTTTTTCTTGTTGAGTTTTTCAAAACAATAACAAATACAAAATTGAGGCACGTAAAAACTGCTCTCGGTCAGAAATTCATTTTTCTGCATGAAAAATTTTTACAATCCAGTTGCTTAACGGAGCTTTTTATATACTTTAACGAATCGAGTTTTAGTTTTGCAATTGATATCTTCAAAAAATGTGTAGATGTAGCCTTTTTGTTAGCCTCTCGAAATAATTAAATTACTTAGCAACAATGATTAGAAATTTCAAATCAAAATTCAAGTAAGATTCACATATTTTCTTTAATTATTGTTTTTATTTTAGAAATGAGCGAAACCCCATTGCAAAGAGTACACATACATAATTCGCTTCTGTTTTTGCTTTTGCTTTTCAAACACATATGTCTCACATTTAGTTGCGTATAAAATTTAATTTTACTTTATTAGTTATTTAGCTTACGTACACACACATGTTGGTTTTTATATCTCCTTGTTTCAATTTAAGATTACGTGTAAATACTTATATAAAAACGAAGAACGTCATAGTTTGCGAATAGCTTCAACTGTTTAGAGAAAGATTGATTGACTGATTAGTATATCTATATATGTAAATATAAAGTGCTGTTCGTTCACAACTTGATCATCGAAATATGCAAATTAAGCTAAATATTTTTAAGCTATACTTTTTTTATTACGTAAGTACAATGGCGCACATTTTTGAAAGTGACGTTCATACATAGTTATTTAGTGCTACGTGGGAGTTAAAAAGCAATTGAAAAAAACCCAAGTTGTTTGTTTCATAAATAATGCTCACATACTCACGATTTTAAAACTGGCCTGTAGACTTTACTAAAGATTTGTTTATGTGAAACACTTGATATTCATACGCTTAATGTCACTTTGGAAATCAGGTGAAATTATACAATTTGTTGAAATTAATATTACATATTAAATGACATAACTGAATTCTCAATATCCAATATTTATAATTGAAACTTTTCGAATGCACCAAAAGTAAATAAAACTTTTTCGATATAGCCGAAAATTAATATAAACGCATGAGGAATATGAAATAAGACACATTTAAATCTGCTGCGTATTTCTATATCGGGTCAAAAACTCGTAAATAACGTAGGGCATTTGTTTAAAGCTCAAAACGACATTTCAGAGTCATTAGTTAATTGAAGTCGTCTTTAAAAAAAATATTAAATTTTGAAGTCGCTTATTTTCTGTCTCTTCCGATCGTTAAAATGGAATATACTGTCCTTTTTCCTTAATTTCGAGACGTTTCTCGAAACTTGCCAAACCTAAGAAACACTGAAATCGTTATAATTAAACATTATTTTAGGTTCTGTGAGAAATAAGCATTTCACATTAAAAATGTACAATCTTGCTTAGCTCAACTTAATATCTATTCTACAACTCAGCTGAAAATTAAAAATGTTTATTATTGGATTTCGCTTTACTTCCCAGTATCGGAATTCGTATTCATTTGTAATTATCTTTAAAAAAACAAACGTTGCCAATTTACAGCCCTCGAGAAACTTGCTAAAAACTTTTGTTTAAAACTGCATATTGGAAATTATTTAAAACGATTTTGAGCTTCACCGAATTTTATAAAAAAGTTATACGCATATTAAATTTTAATATACCTTTTGCGATAGTGACCCTTATACTAGCGCTTTGTCTCCACAAAATTTGCACAAGTACATTATTTCTTCCAGAATATTTCTAAAAAATATTATGGAGTTTGATATTGAATTTTTAAAAGATAGTATTATGAAAATTTTCAAAAAACTTGAAAGCTGCAAATACTTAAAAAAATGTGTTTATCAAATTCATATTCCGACTGTTTAACGTTCAATTAAAAAAAATTCAGCATTCCAAAGTGCCATTCCAACTTAACTTTAAACTAATCATCAACCAAAAAACGTAACAAAATTTTTTTCGAATAACTGAAAATTATTTTAACTGTTGTGAGCGATATCAAACAAACGCGTTTGAGGAGCTTAAGACTACGTAAGGGTAATAATGCTGGCAATTAAACATTTTTTCTTTTTGTAATAAGAACTGTAAATTAGGCATTCAACAATAAATATTGTATAACAGTAAATATAACCCCGTGGCATCCAAATAGAACGCACTCTTGAAAAGAGCGAGCTGCGGATGATATCTAAATGAAATAATTTATCTAAGCGTTAATTCCCAAATTCAGCAAAGCAATTCTATTATCTCGCTAAATATTGCTTGCACGCAATAAATATAACTTATCGTTAAAGAAACATTAACATAAATGTTTAAAATTCAAAAACTTAATTTTGTTAATAATCGATTAGCATTTTGCACTTAAAACTATTAAAGAAACCTTAAAAAAGCAAATGAAGTGTAACTTAGAAGAACCAATTCGAATAGGGTAAGAGAGAAGATAATGAATTTTTTGCCGCTGCTGCTGCTGCCGCAGCTGCTTGGGCTGCGCGGGTGTTGCTGCTGGCCGTACTCGCAAAATTGCTACTACCTGCTCCACCGCCGCGTCCCCGCTGATGTTGTTGTTGCTGCTGCGCTTGCTGTTGTACTGCGGCAGCTGCTGCGCTGCTCGCCGCAACGCTCGTCAGCAATTGTGCAAATTCCTGTTGCATCTGCAAACGCTGCTGCAGAAGTTCGAAGTGATTGCGTGGCTTGTTGTAAATAAATTTGCTGGCCGTTTTGATCAGCGCCTGTGTTTGCGGTTGTGTAGGTAGTGGGCTACGACCTGACGCTGATGCAGTACCTGCTTGCTGACCTCCGCCGCTGCTACCGAATGCGCCAAGTGATGCAGCAGCAGCTGCATTTGCTAAAGTTGCTGCTGCAACGGCGGCAGCCGCTGCCTGTTGCTGTGTCTGAGGTGGTGGTAAGTTCAGTAAGGATTGCAAGTCGGTTGCTCGAGCTGCTGCAGTCGCTGTTGGTACTAGCTGTGTTTTACGATTGACCTGTTGCTGATGCTGCTGCTGTTGCTGTTGCCGGTTACCGTTATTGCGCTGACTGCTGTTGTTGCTGTTGGTGTTATGTTTGTTGTTATTGTTAGTGTTGTTGTCGTTCGGTTTACGGCTACCACTACCACCGCCATTCAAATGCATCAACATCAATTCAGTGCTGTTATGGGAGTTGAAACTGAAACTGGTGGTGGTTGTGGTTGTGGTGGTTGTGGTGTTCTTGTTCTTGTTGGTGGTGTTGGAATTGAACAGGGAGGGTGGTGTCGGTGTTGTTGTAAGGTTTATTGTATTGGTGGCGGTGGCATTCATAACAGCAGTTAGTTTCGTTAATAATTACGTTTGCTTTGTTTTATTCGTCTTAAAGCTGACTTGAAGCACACGGTTGCCCAGCGTATAGCCATTGAGCGATTGTATAGCGACTACAGCCTCCTCATAGTTGGTCATGGTGACAAAACCGAAACCTTTGCATTTATTTGTCTGCAGATCGCGTATTACCTGCCGTACCGGAAGCACCAATTAAAACAAATCAACTCTATAAACACCCGCATAGAAACTAATCAATGGAACTGTAACTCACCTTTACCGACTGTACAGCACCGAATGGGCCAAAAAGCTGCCATAACACATTTTCCTCAGTTTCGGGCGCCAAATTGTAAACAAAAATGCACCAGCCAGAGCCATTGATGGGATTACCGGGTAGCATAGTGTTGGCCAAAAGATCACCAGCTAATGGCGAGTAGCGTGAAATCACTGAACTGTCGAACACAAAATTTTTACACACAATGCTAGCGGGTTCAGCTTATTTTAAACGTCATCCATCTACCACTTACCTGTAACGACTCGCTGCCGAAGGATGTATGGCTGCAGCGGCGGCAGCTGCACCAACAGCCGCAGCAGCAGCTGGAAAGCCCCGTGCCCGAGCATTTTGTGGTGTTAAATAAGCGGCAAGGGGCTGCAATGACTTGTTATTACTAGGGTTATTGGCAAATTTCACAATGATGGGATCGGTGGCATTTTTCGGTATCGTTCCATTTAATTCCTTGATGGCGCGATCAGCTTCATGGCGTTGATCGAAACGTATAAAACCAACACCCTTCGAGAGACCTGGGAAGTAAACAAGTAGCCGAAGGTCAAATAGTTCTTTTATATCATTTTTCATTCTGCAGTTGAAATATTCAGTTCAAGGAAAAATTTTACTCAATTCATTATCTTTAATTATTGTGCACTCTATTATGCGTAGCGATAAAGAAAGTATTACACACTAGTCTACAGTTACTTAGCGTATGTTTAGTAAGTTTAGTAGGTAGCTGTTAATAAATATTCAGGCTTATTTTTCAATAAAAAATACGGATTTTTATGTATTTAAGTCTTCGCTTGGCTTTGACTTAGCTCTTTGAAATGGTTTCTTAACGGTATGCGGTCACAGTTCGATTCTAATTGGACCGCAATTCGCATAAAATTAAAAAAAAAGGAATCGATTTGAATGTCAAGTTGGGGATTTAAGTAAAATCTAGTAATGACACATTATTCGGTTAATAAAACTATTGCCCAGGGATTAAACTGGTCGATTTAGTTAGTCGCTTCGTGATCAACCAGATGGCATAAAACTAAACGTTATACTTATGGCGGTCGTCGTAGAATAGATTGGTGCGTGACAACCATTCGGAAGTGCACAGGTTGGAATCTCCGTGCATGAAACACCAAAATGAAGAAAGTTTTTCTAATAGCGTTCGTCCCACAGCAGGCAATGGCACACCTCCGAGTGTTGTTCCGCCATGAAAAAGCTCCTCATAAAAAATATCTGCCGTTCGGGATCGGCTTGAGACTGTAGGTCGCTCCATTTGTGGAGCAACAAGACGCACGCCACAAATAGGAGGAGTAGCTTGGTCTAACACCCGAAAAGGGTGTATATGTATTACTTTTGTAACGTCATACTAAGAAAATGATAAAACACGCGAGCAAATAAAGTGTTCTAAATATTTTACTTACACTTCTTTCTTTTTTAATCGGCCATTTGCATTGCTATATTTTGATTAAAATCACTCACCTGTGATATTGTCGCATAAAATTCTTGAGGTAATTATTTTGCCATATGGACTGAATAGAACTTCGAGATCGGGTTGCGTCATATTTTTGGGAAGACCAGATACATATAAGTTTGCTCCCTTAATGGATTCTGAGCTAGGACGGGCTATTGAGACCTGCATATATTGAAATAATATTTAAAATAAATGGGTATATAAGAATATATGTTGGACAACTTGCTTTAATTGTTTTATTTTGCAAACGCAAACCATTGAGCGAGCTGATTGCCTTCTCGGCATCTTCCTGTTTTACGTAATTAACGAATCCATACCCGAGACTTTGACCTGAGCAAAGGAATTTAATATGCAAAATTTATTGAGCTTATATGTATTAGTCATATGGATATTTGGCTTTTGCCCTTGCGCACCTGTCACCTTATCTCTTATCAATTTGCAGCTCTCGACTTCGCCGAAGCTAACAAATAATGAGCGTATCTCTTCTTGCGACATAGTTTGTGGCAGGTAATTAACAATTAAGTTTGTTTTTGGGTCACTTTCCATATTGTTGTTATTGTTGTTAGTACTTGTATTGTTATTATTGTTGTTATTGCTGGTAACATTTGTATTAGCTGCTGTTGCTGCAGCTGTTGCGCTACCACTACCAGCACTAGTTCCCGAGCCACCGCTGCCGTTTTGCTGCTGCTGTCCTTCGACCATGTTATTACTGTTAGCGCTGGTAGTCATCATTTAGATACACAAAATAGTTATTTGAAAATTGTGGTTTTCGTTCCGAACAGAATACAAAAAGATAGCACAGAAATGAAGAAAAGATATTTGAACAAATTATGTTGGATTGAAATTCCGTGAGAATATTTCTAGCAAAAACGTTTAAGTCAAAAATATGTGATATTAAAATTTAAGTTTTTAACTATGATTGTCTTTGAAAAAGTAAATGTTCTAGTTTTGTTTGTTTTCACTGGCTCGAGTATAATACTGTTTGTTAGTTTCTTAATTCCTTTCACGATTTATAAGTTGACATCGATTGTAGACGCAAAAGTGCAGCGCTGAAAATAAATTAAAATTATGATGAACTGTTAAAACAATAATAGGGCATTCGCATAACCAAAAACAGACAGAGAGCGCAAAAGTTTCATTAAAATGTGTTTCAGCGAATACCAATTCATTCACACTGCTTTTAGTTACACCAATTTTAGTTACACCAATCTATTTGGGCTATTTACCTGTTTTAATCACGAAAAACAGTCATTGCTTCACACTTCTACTTTTTTTTATAAATTTGCAAAGGTGGGTATAGCAAGACTTTAAATTTACAAAAAGTTGTATTTCCCTTTTGCTTTGTAAATAGTATTTGGTTATTACTATATATTACTTAAGTATACGTGGCTTCTTTTTTTACTTTTTTTTATGCAAATATCCCTACATGCAGTTATTGTTTCACACGCGAAATCTTCAACGTCATACACTACCAGTTCATTTGTTGATTTAACTGAAAGTAAGAAGTAAAATATGGATTAAGTTTGAAAAATTAGTACTTTAAACATCTTTAAAATAATTTATAAAATCAAATTTTACGTTGATGCGACTGCAATGTGCTTCTTTCAATCATCAAATACATTTGAGATATTAAGTGATTCAATCAATGGAAATGAATTCGATCGCTGAATGTAGCTAAATGTTGAATTTATGAAAAGCTTCAGAATTTAAATAAATTTTGGGAAATGCTTAATCCGACAAAGAGTGGAAGCTTGCAATAGAAAAATTGAAAAAAAATATTAAAATAAGAACATTTTTGATTTTGCTAATGACATGAAACTCAAGATTAGTTCAAAGCATTACCAGAAAACTGTATCAATATGTCATGGAACAGACATGCATCGAGCCCAAAACTCAATTCAATACTAAAAACTGCCCTGGCCGAGTGGTTTACGCGTGACTAATGTTCGGTTGCCCCGTGTTCGCCATGAAACTGTAGATCTTTCCATTTGTAGAACAACACAAAGGCGCACATCACAAATTAGATAGTGGTTCGGTCAAAACCTACCGAATAATTCCGCACCAATTATTTATATATATATATATATATTGTATATAGATATAATTGGCGCGTACACCCTTTTTGGGTGTTTGGCCGAGCTCCTCCTCCTATTTGTGGTGTGTGTCTTGATGTTGTTCCACAAAAGGAGAGACCTACAGTTTCAAGCCGACTCCGAACGGCAGATACTTTTATGAGGAGCTTTTTCATGGCAGAAGTACACTCGGAGGTTTGCCATTGCCTGCCGAGGGGCGACCGCTATTAGAAAAATGTGTTTCTTGATTTTGGTGTTTTCACCGAGATTCGAACCGACGTTCTCTCAGTGAATTCCGAATGGTAGTCAGGCACCAACCCATTCGGCTACGGCGGCCAATTATTTATACAAGTATAAATGTCGAAGATCATTGACAAAAATCTCTGCCTCACTGCACCACACACCTTCAAACAAATTGCAAACCTACTGAAAAAAAACATGTTCAATTATCTCTGAATTTTGCTTTAAAATAAAAATTAATATTTTCGATTAATTGTAGAATATATGCAACTGAATTTAGTGGCCCTGTAATAACTCATCCCAAACTTGCAAGACTACGTTAACGGTTTCGGGTCCTATCTCATGAATGGCTATTTTATGAATAGTTTGTCGTTTTGGATTATCCCCAAAACATCAGTCTTTACGAGTCAAACCTAGCAGAGTCCAATCGCTGCATCGAGGCAGTAAATTTTAGCAATTGGACGATTGATGGAAGAGATGTATAACATCGTACGCAAACTCCATCTCCAAAAATGGGTAATTGTGTGTCAGAAATAGAAATGACGTTGACAGAAGTATTTCCGAAAAAGAGCTAATTATTCCACCATTCCGAAATCGTCATTAGACTGGGACTCTACGGATGCATTCTTCTTGACAATCACGTCCGAATTTCCCCGATCACAAAATACAGCAATTTTGTTTGTTTACATAGCCTGCTTGATGAAAATATATCATCTCCGGCACTTCTTTCAGTAAATAAATTGTTTGGAAGAATGTTTTCAATATTTCGAAATATTATATTATTCAAGCTTAAAGCGTCTCGTTCATAGCAGCTATTTTGCTGATCTTCAGCAATTTCTTACTGGCCTATTCTATGTGTGAAGTAAGTACGGGCTGGTTTGAGTTGCACTCATAACCGCTTGTATTGTATATGAAATTCTGGCAACTTTGGTAGAAGTATAGCGTTATAACTGTCAACAATTCGCCCGATGCTGCCCTAAAGTCTTCTAAATCAGCATCATAAAAATTTTATTTGCACGATTGCTTCATTCTTGTCGTTGTCATTCTCAATAGTAAATTACCGTCAATATCGAAATAATATACGAAAATATAATATTTATAGAAGTATTCACCTTCACCTATATAATTGGCGCTTACACCCTTTTTGGGGTGTTTGGCCGATATATAGTATGATATTTTTTATGAGGAGCTTTTTCATGACAGACGGAGGTTTTTTTCCATTGCCTGCCGAAGGGCGACCGCTATTAGAAAAAACTTTTTCTACATTTTGGTGTTTCCGAACCTACGTTCTCTCTGAATTCCGAATGGTAGTAACGCACCAACCCATTCGGCTACGGCGGCCGCCGCTTCAGAAAAGTATCAGTCGCTTATATAACCCCCTCCTAACCAACTTAGGAATAACTTTACACAATTTTTAGTTCTTGTAGATTTCGGTCGAATGACGTCATAAATGTTGATATGACTATGAATCTGATGGAGCTATCGTAACAGTGACTACTCCCACGTTTTGATGAGAGTGCGCCTCTGTAGTTATCATAATTTATTAGAAGTATATATAACATCGCCATGATTTCGGTTGTTGCATTGCCCCTATTTCACCTCCTTACAAATAAAGAGTTTAAAAACAAAAACAATTTTTTTTTTGTTTTGCATTTTACGTAAAATACTAATCGTAGGTCATGTGGCGATCTACCGCAAGGTGAGCAAAATATTCGACGGCTTACTTTAAAAGAATTTAAAACAATGAACTGCGGAGGACGATAAAATTCTTAAATATTCACGCCAGCTCGAGCACACAAATTTAAAATGAGTAAGTGCGGAAATAATGTTCGCTTCAGATTTGAAATGACGTTCAGACACCAAAGGGGTCGGTCCATAATTGAGGTAATAATCAAATCCGCCAAAAAAGATTACATCTCGGTTCGTATATATGTACATCAATTTTTATTCAATAACAGGAGTGATTGCGAATAGAAAATTTAAAAAACTGGTCAAGAGTTGCAGCAGCTTAAAAAAATTATGTAAACAAAGAAATTGAGTGTTTCGGTAATTTTGCCAAGTATTATTCACCTAGATTTTCTTCTCTAGTTTATCAACTGATTTTAGTAATATTTCGGTTACGCTTTGGAATTTTTCATTGTCGTCCGTCCATATGGATGTTTAATATACATATATGTATGTACGCATATTTCTCTAACAACTAAACGAATGATACTAGTAAACCCGCGAAAAAATATAAAGTAGAGAACTATTTTAGTGTCTATAGTGTCGAAAATGACATGAAAAAACAGTGGCTGCAACCTAAACACAATTCATCGATAATAAACACACCAAACATAACAAAAATATAGTAAGTATTTTTAGAACACGCGTGGTATACCAGCGCACCCAACATACATATGTACAAGCATACATAAATATTCATCCCCTTGCTAATGTGGTAGGAATTTAAAGATCGGAAACAAAGTTGGAAGCTCAAAAAACACAAGAAAAAGTACACAACAGCTGATTTAGTTTATTTTCAATTATATGTTTCAAGAATAAATTTTCTAAAGAAAAAACTCGTTGGCAAAAATAAAAAATAAAGGAAATAGATGCGCATGTGATGGTGCAGTGGAGGCTAAATGATGTTGGCAATAGTGTTTCTTATGATAAGTGAGCGTCAAGAGCATTTGACTCGACCGGCGCTGCTCAGCTAGTAAAACCATTCCCCCCAACCGGGAGATATCATGACTTGCCGAACATATGTTAAAATATAGACTGACTGGTGTGTATTTATGGATAGACTACAAGCGCATATTTTTAGATGACTTCCTTAAGTTTTCGACACAAATGGATTTGTTGTTGTCGCAGAGAATTTTTTCGATATGATTTTTGACTCTTGCACACATAAATGCAGTGTCATGCATTGCACTTTTGCACTATTTGGACTTTTATTGTATAAGAATTTATGCCGCAAAATAGCTTTCGGTTTTTATTTGATATATGTCGCTCTTCGGCCGATGCTTTTGTTGGCTTTGCGTCCCCTCGGTTTGTATCAACGTCTGCTTGCAATAATTAAATAAACAAAAATTAAATTTCCAATATGTAGGTAGATATATTGCCTGGTTACTACCTCTTTTATTTTCTCTCATTAATTTTTTTTTTTAATCCAATTTAAGCAGTTCTTCGCACACACGAGCACAAATCTGAAATAAGTACCTACATACATATACATATGTATCTATGTTGGTATTTAGGTGGAAAACAGACAAATTAAGCAAAGGTGCATAGCAGAAAATATTTTCGCAATTTTCCACTTTCAAAAGATGAATTCGGCAAATTTTTTTTCGGTTACGAAACACATTTGAGGTGGACATAGAATACCAAAGTGTTTTTGGACTGACGCAATCTACTCTATATTATTTTAATTGAAACAGTTGAGTTCACAGTGTCTATTTGTGATATTAAGTATATAATGAAGAGAATTACTTTTTACTTTATTCCTGTATATGCGTATTCGCTGTATTTGCTGATGTTTTTGTTGGTTTTGTAGAAAAGCGAACACAAAAAACCGGATCAGAACTGAACACAAATTAATTTTAGAATTTTTTTTAGAGTTTTTTTTGATTTATAATTTTTTTCTGGTTTGTTTTTCTTGTATATATGATAAAAACCGAACGAAACTAAAATGCAGAACGCAAACCCAAATGAAATTAAGGAAAAAATCAACTGAAAGTAGAAAAGAACGCGTTCCTTCCTTCAACTCAACTGAACGGAAATAAACTAAAAGCCCCTATTGAAAACTTTGAAACAGAATTATGTATTGACATGGGGGATATTGCAGAGAAATTCAACACATTTGCTGTAGTAAAATAGTTTGAGAGGCATTTTAGACGTTCATATACAAATGTAACGAATATCAATGTGGACTGAGAGTCATTGAACTACTGAAAATATATTTATTATTACTGCGCAGGCTCAAAGGAAATGTGAAAAATCAAGAGAAGTAAGAGATAAACAAGAAACTGCATCGAGAGAGCCATCTTGTGGAGTGTTTAACAATTTACGGAGAATTAAAGCCAAAATGAAGAGTTGTGTATCTAATTTTCACATGCGATTTCAAAACGTTATCCTATTCAAAATGAAAACTTTTATCTTTAAAGGGTCCCGGTGGGCAAGAATTTTCAAAAAATTGATTTT
This sequence comes from Anastrepha fraterculus, assembly GCA_037575425.1. Lineage (NCBI taxonomy): Eukaryota > Metazoa > Arthropoda > Insecta > Diptera > Tephritidae > Anastrepha > Anastrepha fraterculus. The sequence goes on along the minus strand of JAYXIM010036918.1, from coordinate 26,942 downwards.
TGTTTTTGATATTTCGAAAGAATAGGCTTTTAGGAATATACTGTCAAGTTTTTGGAAGAATATTCCCAGTATTTTAGCAGGTAGAGTCAAATTCGTCACGCGACCACTCTCAAAGCTTTAAGCTCAATTATCTCAAAACTACTTTTTTCGGCCAGGTGTTGTCAAAAAAAAAACTATGCAACCGAATCGTCTGAAATTTTAATATGTTGTTCACAACATCAATGGCTACCGCAGAAAAAACCGATTTTTAGAGTGTCAAATTCAAAACCGCGCCATTTTGTCAGATTTTTTCTCATTCCAGTACGGGACATAGCTACAGTCATACTGAATAATTTTTTTTGAATTTTGTGTTTCAGATAAATAGAAGAGCTAAAATAGACCGTCAAAGGTCCAATTTTTCATTTTTGAATGTAAAAGAAGTTAAATAAAAAGCCTAAAAACTTTGAAAATCGTTTTTCAGATTTTTTATTGTAAAAAAAAATTCTTGAAAATACCCTAAATTTTCGCGCTCTAGACCACCGGGACTCCTTAATGTTAAATATCAATGAAAAAATACACCTCTCCATGGCTTCTCAAGTATATTTGAATAGACATATGCAACCTTTTTCTGCTCTTTTCATACCTTTAGAATTTACAAAACAGTTTCAAAGACGTAAGGAATGGTGAGTTTCGTAGTAACGCTTTGATAATTTGCATATAAGTACATACATATAACTGATTCTATATTCAGAGTATGATGCGTAAACAAAATTATATTATAAATAATAAATAATTTCAAATCTCTGAAATAAATACTTATAGAGCTGTTTTTGGTTACTAAGGTTAGGGACGTCCTAAAATATGTACGTACATACTCGTACATATACTCGATTGAATAAATATTAAGAAAATAAAATGGGAACAAGTGGCTGCATGTACTTTCACAATTAAGTAAAACTGGGTATGCAGTTTTATGGCCCTTTCAATTTTAGTGTATGACTCAAGTCGTTCAAAAATTGCATTGGTTGTTGCCAATTTTTATGCTTTATATGAACTTTGATTTGCAGGCTTTTGTCATACAATGAATTGTACTTTTATCCAAATTGAAAGAAGTAAATTAAATATAAAAAAATGCCCGAAATATTGAAAAGAGACTGAATTATGTGAGAAGTGTGTATGCATAGTAAGAAATTTAATATTTAACTTTAATCTTTGTAGTGACTCAAACATATACATAGACTATTTTTTTTTTGCTCTTTTTTCGTACACATTTTATTGATTTGAGAATCCGATATGTAAAGGACTATTTAAGGGTGATTCTTTAAGACTTGTATAATAGAAAGAAATTTCTATATGAAAATATGTAAGCGTACGAACTTAAAAGATATAACAATAAACAGCTGGCACGCAGTAGCATTGCCTTCCTACCCTTCCTTCCAAGGATATACACAGGAGTATAAGTATAACAATTGTAAGTATTGGACGTATTTTACTGCATATGTTTTGTTATTAATTTTCTATTTAGAAACCTAAAAATGACTGTTATAAAAGCCAAGGCAGTCACACCTGCTTCTGAAAAAAAGTATGCGTTAATATTTCAAAACTACTCTGTCACATTTAATATTAGAAAAAATAAGCCATGGAAACTCGATACCGCAACAAACTGTACACTGTTAACTTAAATCTTAACTTGAAAATAAATTTAAAAAAACTCAATGTAGACTTTTTATTCCAAAAGAAGTTCAGTTCATATTATTATAATACTTATCTACTTGTGGGAACAAACAAGAATGAGTTACTTCGAGTTTATCCTCCGATTTGTGATATGATTCCGCACAGCGGATAGTTTTTTACGAGATGATTTTTTCATAGCAGAAATACAATCATGAGTTTACCAATGTGTCTATAAACTCTGTTTTTTATCATTTGATATTTCATTGTCGTTTAATGGTATGCAAAAACCATTCGGCTACGGCGGCCATTAATATACTCTTTATAATTACAAAATCAGGAATAAATGTCAGCAGTTATATGTATCAGCAGTCAAGAGGTCGATCTTCCCCCTAATTTCTTATTCATGACTGAATACTGTCGGATAATTGAGGTACCCACCGAACAGAAGATGCTTTTTATGAGAACGTTCTCTGTTGCCTCGAAGTCTCTTCGTTGTCAAATATAATAAATTTTTTAAATAGCTGGGGGCAATTCTCACCAAAGGAATATATTTGAAACAGTAGAGTAAATTAGAGAAAACGTTCATATTAATTATGCTTATAAGTACACTCTTTAATAATCAGTACTGTTTTATGCATAAAAGCCAGCGACTTTTGCCTGAAAAATTATCGTAATAATCGATACTAATATGATGATAACATACATATGTACATATGCATATCATATGGAAAAGTTAAGAGAAAATATGTAATAGGTCGTAACATATGTACGAGTATGTACATACATACATATGTATGTGTATGGCACGAGTGCATACCCTACGCTTTACATATGCTATATCTTACTAGTATGAATATAGGTAGTAGATGTAAACAACACAAAACATCAGAGCTCTGTAAGTACGAAAAGTAAACAAAACATCACTGAGCAGAGCAGCAAGAGCACATTGAATGAGTACTAGCCGGCACCGTAGAGTAGTCGGAGGGAGAAAAGACAGAATGAGTATAGCTTAAGAATAGAGTGTTTGACGAGGTGGTGAGGACAACAGCCCGCTCCTAAAAATACAAAATAACGTTTGCTGTTGTTACAAACTCCTAGGTGTTGGATTAGGGCTTTCAAATCCACATTAGGATATCTTTTCGAAGTAACAATTAGTCGTCTCTAACGTTTGAACCGAACAATTTAACACGTCGCTAAAAGGTAAAAATATTGCATTTGTCAGACTTCAGAGTCAAAGGCCATAGCAACTATTTATTTTGTATTTAAGTATAAAATTGTACTATTTTGTCTAAATTACTTTTACAATTTACTTTACTTTAATATATGAGTACTATAAGTTCATACATGTGAGTTTGGAGCTACATAGCAGAGATGCCAACACATATTTACAGAAAACCAAAATCAGAGATTCGATATACATACATATAATATGAATGTACATATAAAGAAAATTCTTCATTCTTCTTTGTTGGAATCAAAGCAAATATCTCCAAAGTAACACTGGTTCACAAACAAAAAAATTATCTCGAATAGAATTGCGATGTACAAGAAAACATCAAACTAATAGCAGACAAGCCAAGGCGATTATCAGTTATAATTGACATAAACTTAAGAAAAAAATTATATATAAGTAATACATGCGTGGGCGGCCGCCCTAGCCGTATGGGTCGGTGCTTAACTACCCTTTCGGAAGACTTAGGTTCGAATTTCCGCGAAACACCAAAATGAAGTAAGAAGTATTTTCTTATAGCGGTCGCCTTTCGACAGGCAATGGAAAACCTCCGAGTTTTCTGCTATGAAAAAGTTCCTCATAAAAATATATGCCGTTCGGAGTCGGCTTAAAACTGTAGGTCCATCCATTTGTGGAACAACAACAAGACGTACGCAACACATGGGAGGAGGAGGTCGGCCTAACACTTCAAAAATGGGCTAGCGCCAATTATATATATGTATATACATATAATACATGCATTTTACATAGGCTAAAATATCAGGAGATAATAAAATTACCAATATGTATCTCATTCGAAGACCGAAGAAAAATAGTTGTATTTGAAACGGAACGCCCCCACAGTTCACAGATCAATGCGCATAGGGGAATAATACGAACAGGATTGATTTTTTGATCCATTGGAAACCTCCCATGTTTGAAAGTTAGCCCCAGCCCACCACCAATCACTCATGTGATTTCATTCCTAGCGCTACGTCAAGCCTTGTCTATTATGATAAGTCAGCTATCAATTTATCACTTGAAATCCAATAATTGGAGTGACTTTCATGGTCTTTTATGGTCTTCCTAAGCCGCATTTGAGGTAAATATATACAATTTTTCAAGCTGCTAAACCAAAATATTCGCTACTTTATAGATTTTCTTGTGTTATTTGCAAAAAATTGTAAAAGTCCAAAAAACATGGTTTATATCATTGAAAAAAATTAGTATGCAAGCTTACCAAAAGCTCAAAATTTTAAATTAAATTAATTTCCACAAACGAATTTCGAATTGAACACCACTACAAACACATATTTTTACTAGTGCAACTACAACTCATTCATAAATTCTATTACCAAAGAGTTGTGTATGCAATCAAAGTGTATACCAACTGCAAATTCATAAAAAAAACTCGCACATTGACTACGGGAGACGCATCAATTAGTGGGCAGAGCATCGTTGCCCAAATAAAAGTAAATATGTTTTGTTACGCTGATGATTACAAAAATAGTTTTAGGGTGCGGCAACGTTCAAATTACAAAGAAATAAAAACCAACTGTAAAACTAGTAGCTCTTGCTGTTCGTGCGAATGCTCGGCTTGTCTCTGCTACTGGCATGGCTGCTGCAACGCCTATAACTATGCATGTACTATTTGTATACGTAAAAGGCTCAGGAAAATACAGGTTTATGTATACTAATATGAGGTTTTATGAAACTGTTTGGAGCATTGTGCGGCAACGCGACGTCAAACGCCGCTGCAATGTGTATTGAAATGTAATTTTCCACATAGCCAAAAGCGGGTTTCAGGAGTTTCTAATTTATGAAACTTTTATTTCATTACTGGTGACTGAATCTGGAACTCTGCCGTTTTACAAAATTAAGTCCAAAGAAAAATAAAAAATATAAAAGATGCACATCAGATGAATGCAGCTGCGTGCAGCATCACTTCAATGAGTATATGTGTACGTAAAGGTGTTGGTGTTTTCCCTGAAGTTACGAATTATGGGTGTAAATAGGAAGCACCACTACACCACCCAGTTTACAACGAGCTCGCCGACGACTCTATTCGTAAAACATGTGTATACATTGAAGCGCATACAGTGCAATGAGGCAGTGCAACGGACGGGAAGCAACATCAACAACATTAACACCCCCCTGCAAATCATAAGCACAAGGAACACTCTTGCGGGAAGGCAGAAATAGACGCAGCAGCTCACGAAACCAATTCACGAATTCACAAATGCAAAAAACAGAGTAAAATCCATCTCTATACATTCTCAGATACATACATACATATGTATGCACCAATGCATATATATCACAGTTTGGGTGTGTGCATTTTGCAATCAGGAAAATTCAAATTTTTGCGGAAAATCAATTGCTCTTCCGACCGCCGATTTTCAACCAAGAGAAAACGCCCTGATAATGCATTATATCCATTTATTTTAACAAATAATAGTCAACTATTTTTAAAAATTAAATTCACTTAACGACAAGCTTTGCTCAATCGGTATTTGGAATCAATTACTCTTTTCGTTGTGAAAAATTTAACAAATTTGTAATCCAAACACATTTATTTTAATGTATTTTTCACTTTTTTATGAAATGCCTCCACATTCGGCGCTAGTTTTTCTTAGTTTTTAGTTGAAAACTATTTAAGCACATCAATTTTTCGCCTTAAGACAATTATTCACTTTAAGCTATAGGTATATATAGTTTAAATTTTTCACATGCACATATACACATATATTTGTTTGATAGAACCAAAATCGCGTACACAGAAAAACTCAACTTGCTGTTGGAGAGTGCAAGAACTAAATGATTAAAGGCGAACGTTTACCGCTGGCAGGATAAAATTGCATGTACCGAACATAGATCCAACATCGACACAAAGACGCGGGCGGTGAGGAAGAAACTCAACGAAGCAGCAGGACACATAAACACGAGTCGGCGGGTAAAGTACAGGGAAATAAAAAAACAAGCTGTATCACCAAAGCACTGCAACTCTGAGATACAGACAGTGGAATGAAGAGACAAAAATAAATATAAAAATATTAAGAAAATAGTGGACTTAAATAAAATATCACATAAACAGAGAATTCTAAGATTGCATGGCTCTTACCTGCCCTAGAGTTGTAAAACCGAAAGTAGAATTGGTACATCTTGCTTTTCGATGCTTACATCACGGAGTAGCTAATAAGATTTTTGGAAAAAGAGAGACGCCATGAATATTTGCCCTATAAAAGCAGGTTTCTTATGCCCTTAGATGCAGTCATCTACAAAGTGCAGGGTACACCTTAAAGTTCCCTTTCAAGAACAGCGGTACTCCAGCTAGCTTTAATGCCCACTTCAATTCAACCTCTCTTCAAATATATGATTCTAGTTATCATCTCTGCGGAGTAGTTTATACCCTTTAAATTTGCCCATTGATGCAGAGACATATGGAAATCTATTACAATTAGTTACAATTATTGAAACATATAACGGAAAAATTTGCGACAAATCATATGCATTTGGCATTCATCTCTGTGAAGTCAGTTAAAATACATTTCACATGTAGGACGAAAAATGCTGGGTTATTATGCATCTGTAATTTTTTTAATCACCCAACCAACAGACAGTCGAAAGTAATGTTTATTAATACCTTTGGAAGTCGGGCATGCAGGTGCAGGCTTTTTCCAATTTTAAGATGATAATACCCACGGTTTGCAAAGCAGAGTGAAAAACAAAAGCAGTGCAACTTGCAGATATGTGTGTACATATGTCCATGCAACCCTTAAATTGCTCTACATTCACAACTACCACAAATGATGTATGTTGATAACAACATTGGGACTAGACCACCAATTCCAGCACGGATTCAACACATACACACATACACACAACGTGCACAATAAAGAAATGCAATTGTCGCTCCTTGCTTACTGGTGCAGGCGCAGGAGCAATTTTGTTGTGGTAGGTTCATAGCCGCACAAAGCAGAGAATATTTTGTGCAATAACAAATGTTTTGTAGGTGCATCTATACACACGAAAGCGTTTCGCGAGAGCTAGTGGTGGTGCGCACAATTTGTACATATTTACATATTTATATACATTTATGGGTGTTAAGGATGTATGGCGGATTTTGTGAGAGCGCAAATTGACACCAACATTAAAAACTAAAATCAACAATGCTGTTGTTGCCGCCACTATGTAGTTTGGCGATTCGGAGGTTCGCTTTGTATTCATGTACGTACACATGTACGTACGTATGTATATTTGTAAGTAAGCACATTTTATGTGAAATCTAACGCATGTTTTACTTAGTCGGTCGGTCGGTCGATGGAATAGACGAAGGTCTGGTTAACTGACGATGCTGGTTGGTTGGTGCGAGTACTAATACTAGCGTCTTGCTTCGTTTTTATTCGTTGGTTGATTCGTGGGTTGTTTATTCATTTGGTCCTGACTCAACTTGACATCATTTGTGTCAAAAGACCATTGAACTCTGTCGTTGGTGTTGTAGTCGTCGCCCACATTTCCCTAAACACCGACAGCAGCAGCTACAGAAACAAGCGGCACAAGCAACAACAAGTGATAACATATGTACATAAATCTATAAAGTATGAACACATAATATATGTATATGTATCGTTTACATATACAGGGTAGTTCATATAGTGTTTTTTATCATGGGATATTTTGACAGTGGCAGCTCTTCCCCGCTGAAAATCGTGGCAGCAAGCCAGTATCGTATCGCCCCGGAACGTAAATAATCGGTTTATGGTTGAACAACGTTGGGGCGTATTGAAAACTTATTTTAAAAGCCATTTGTGTAGCCCAATAAATGCGTTCATTGAAAAGTAGTCAAAATCATATTTTCTGACCAAAGCCATTTTCATCTCGGCAGCTTTGTCAACAAGGAAAATTGCTACATCTGGAGATCGTAAAACTTGCACGTGTTCGTCGAGAAGCCATTGCATGTTCAGAGAATCACAGTTTCGTTCGTTTTGGTTTTTGGTTTGATTTTTCAATTTTCCATTGTAGTTTTTCCAAACAATCAATTTTTTTTCTTGGCTTAAAATATGCTTTCAAGCTTTTAAAATACGACGCCAAAAGTTTAGTTATTGAAATCTGTTTACGGAAATACTTAAGAGTTTCTACCCTAGTGTCTTCTTTGCGTCTATAAGACTATTAAAAATTTTAAATCTGCTTTTCTGGAATATCATTTTTTAAAACGACTCGTACAGCAAAACTCCTATAATATCAATCTTTTTAGTAGAAAATTTAACCACAACTTTGAAATAACGTTCCAAAGTGAACCTCGAAGGGGATTTTCGATTAGGTAATTTAATGCACTTGTTACAGTGTTGCCATTTTGTAAACTTTTCTAACAAACTTTTATATGTAGTTAAATATGTACGTACATATATGGTCAATAAATATCCCAAGTACTATTACATTTTACCTTTCCTACTACCCGTAAAAATTGTCAAAGAAAAAACTTTATTAGACTGCTACAGTAGTGTTACCCCTTAAATAAATTATTTTTTATAAATCTAGCCTTTCTAAGCAAGAATCCAATGAAATTATAAATATATAATAAATTTGTTCGATATTTTGCTAACCTTAAAATTATTCTGAAATTTTTCTCCCAAATGATATAAAAATATTGTTCATATTATTTTCATTTATGCACTTAGTTTAACTCACCTCACCACGGGCTCCATCCATAGCTGTTCTCCATTTCTCTTGCTGACAAGACATGAGGTGCACTAAAATTACGCATTGAGCAATGTTACTTATTTCGATTGTTCGCGTTCTCTACAGCGCTTGGTCCCAGTATTATATAAGTCTTGAAAAACGATGCTCGAGATGCAAGCAAATTTAATCCTACCAAATATACTGATTGATGTGAAGAGCTTGCAAGCGGATATGCTGAAGGTACTGCTACATACCCGGAAATGATAAGCAAAACTTTAAGCTCTACGTCACTGGGAAATGTACCGTTGGGATTAATATTGTCGTTTGATAATTCTAGCAATCCATGCAATAATGCGTTTTAATATTTTATAGATTTGTGGGAAATTTGCTCAACATAGGATTTAGTTTTGCAAAGGAGTGGGGATATCCTGCATCGACAAAATCACATGAAATTACGTACAAATGCAATTGTCCAGTTGAACATGTGACCATGTTGGTTGCACAGTGTATGTATTAAAAACCAAGGGAAAAAAACAAATGGCGCTGGATGGAGTCGTATTTCAGGTATCTGTAAATTTAACGGATGTACGAAGGGATTGCTGAAATTTATCTTGTTATTATATCAAGGGTATTGATGCAACGGTGCTGCGTTTGTTTAAAGTTAAAGAGGTGATTGCAACATAAAAGGTTTTTACAATGAATTTCACTGTTGATCGACTGTTGCTGCATCCGTAAAATGCACAGTTGGCAAACGCTGTTGACTCTGAATTTGCCAAAAATTAGTCACTGCTGGCAGCGATGAAATACACGCCCTATCGGTTGTAAGGTATAGTTTAGTTGTTCAAAGATAGCACATTTTGCATTCATATTTCTCGAAACCACAACAATTATCTGTAAAAGAAAAAAATATTCATACAAATTTGAAAATTTTAGAAAAACTTAAAATTATTTTACTTACATATCTACTTACTGCCTTTTAGTGCATAGCTACGGCATTCCCTTTGCTTGCAGACACTATACTTTAACTTTTATTGAATTTTAGAAATGTCAGCAAATTATTTAGGACTTTTCGCGCCTAAGTTATATAATAATTCAACAGAAATTGATTAATTGTGTGGGTGATTTTATGACCGTATAACGTATTTTTCACCATGTGCTGCCAACTTACACTGTATATTTCGTGACAGCGAATTGCGTTGCCAACCACATCTTTCTTGTGTTCGAAACAGGGCACTTCAGAATAAAACTTTATGAACTTAGAAATATTTACTCACTACTCCCTAGCCACACGTGCAAGGGAAGGGAAGGTCCAAAGTGTTCGATACATTTGCAATTCTTTACCATGAACTCATATTTTCACACTGCTGTGGCATATGAAGTAAGTAAATTTCAAACGTTCAGGTTCCAAATATTTTTGACGTGAACTTGCACTTACAGCAAGCATTTGCTTGCCATCTTCGAATTTTTCTATGATAATGCGATCATCTACTCGCACGAGTGAATTCAGTGTTTAATGTTGGGCATTGTTTTCACGTAAGTAAATGATTATTATTGCAAAATTCAGGTACGAAGAGTTAGGGGCTTTTATGATTGTATCCTTTGCATAATTTAGGATATGACTATATTACAACAAATAGAGAAAACAGATTCAACAGACTGTGAGAAAATATTAAAGCCAGTTAATTGAAAAAAATTGCTGTTTTTAAATAACTTTTCAATTTTTTATTGAAATTTATGAGAGTTGAAGTTTGCTTCCTTGCTTCCCTTCGTGTTTTGTTTACTCTATTCAATATTTCAATATTTTGTATTTATTAGTTGCCATTTTTTGATTTATCAACTACAGCTGCGTTGAGCGAATGCTCATATTGATGTTGTTGCATGCTAATTTAATGTTTGTTTTCATTATTCCAACATATCCAATTTTTCTTACAATTCAAAGATTTTACAAACTTAAATAATAATAGGTAATAGTATTTATTTAATAATAATAGTAATAATATACAATACAATAATAATTATTTTCAATATTTTGTATATAATAGTATGTATAACTGCATGAGTAGTTTGTTGATTTTGTTTCCGCTGTTTGCATGGTTGGTTGATTTTATATTTGTACAAAATATACGATTTACTTACGAACAATTTTGATACTAATCATTCATATAATTATTTAATTATTGCAATATGTACTTTATAATGCATTTTATAATTATCATTAAATGTTAGTTTTGACAATTGCAATTTCGGTTTCTAATTATATTTAATAAGTTAATTCAGTTAAAACAAAACTTTACAAATGCAACGTGATAATAAAAAATATTTCATTTAATTAGTATACAACTATCCTAGGAAGCTTTTCAGCCACAATTTTGACGCATTAATATGCATATGTTTTTAACGCTCAACTTATAAACTAATGTACCACTCAAAGAAAATTATATCGCCACATTCAGCACTGAAAAAATATTATTTAATAATTGAATATTTTTTGTATGTTACATCTCAATGGATATTTGTTTGTTTATCAAAAAATATAGTTTGTTATTCATCACTAACGCTATGTTAAGTATATAGTATATTTATATTAATTTGCTTATGATACAGTGAAGTAATTGTTCCAATGGTTCGCTTCGCTTTCATTTTTTGACTTGTTTGGTATGATGTTTGCAAAATTTCAACGGGGTGACTTAATAAATACTCATTTTGTTGATGCTTTACATATGTACTTGCAAATGCCGCTGTTTTGGTTCTTTATTTACTAATTTCAATTTTACTCTAAATCTATTCCCTTAAGACTTGCCATTTAAATGTATGTATGTATGCACTTTAGAATATTCTTAATTATCTTTATATATAAAACTACTTTTGCTTACATTAACTTGTTGTTTCTGTTGCTTGTTAAAGATTGGTTTAGAATGATTTGCTTAATGCTTTAAATACGACTAAGGGGTTTCCTGTTCATGTTCATATTTTTATTCGCCAGTTTGTCTCTGATCCTCTTTTATGATTAACCCGGCGTCTATCTCATGCGCAGACAACAATTAAAAGTGGTTTTAATTGTATAGTACTTGTCTGGCAACACGGCGTTTCAAAAAGATATAAATAAATAGTTGGTACTTCACTTATTTCGTTTCCCAAAATGAAATGTTAGTTATATGGTACGAGCAAAAAACTAATCATATCTTTTATATACAATTTACAGTGGTGTATTAACTGAGTGGTATGGCGTAAAAAGGGGCGTTGAACTAATAATTACATTATTTCAGATATTTGAAGAGGAGTTTTAAATGACTTTCAAATTTAAATTTGTTTTATTTGATATTTTGTTCTATCACGGAAAGGAAAACTCACTTTTTCTCATAAGAGTATCTGCCATACCCATATGCAGGAATTCGCACTATTCTTCTCTTGATTTGCACACTTTATCATTTTCGATAGACAGACCCTGAATCCCCAATTCCGTCCAATTATCTATATCGAAAGCATGTGTTAAAATGATCTCGCATAATCAAAACGTCAAAATGAGACGGAAAATATGACTTTTTTCTTCTTTTACGTCTGAACTTCAAAACCTGGTCCTCCAAATTCTGTCGAAGTCGTCCGCCACTAGTCAAATCAGTGGGAAAAAGAAATACAATTATTCATGTTTGTTTGTTTTTCTACTTTGTTGAGCAGAATTTATTTGATTAAAATTTGCTCGTGTTTCTTTCACTATTTTCTACGCTGCATAAGAATATTTTTGAGTTGTTGTTGCTGTAACTTACATAATTGCTTATTCTATTGAATTATTCGCTAAGTTTAAAGTAAAGTTTTGCTAATTAAACGTTCTTACTTACTTTCACTTTGCTTTGCTTTGGATTCCCTTTCACGACTATTTCCTACTCGCATGAATTTTCGTTTGCTTTTTCTATTTCAATTGTAAAATTGTCATGAATTTTCGACTTCATCCACAAACAATATTACGAAAAATATATTTTTTTACAGAAGAATACCTTTCGCTAATCAAGTTGAGATAATATTCTTTCCGCAAGTTTACCCAAGTTTTTGCTGTCCGTTTTTGATCTATTATAAATGTAATGAATTATTTTACGGCACAAACCAAACTTTCCTTTTTATTATCATATTATGTCCAACACATACATACATATGCATATTAAAAATATATTTTATATTTTTCTTTAAATTCATTTGGTTGCATTTCTTATTTTTTGTTCATTATATTTACTTTATTCTCAGTACTTCCTTTGGCCTATTATTTATTTCATGCCATGCTAGCTGTGCAAAATTCTTCAAAACTCATCCTGATTTTATTTAATTTACGCTTTTGCCATTATATTTCTTCTGCCCTTGAGGTACTTCTTACTTGTTTCGATGCTCGCAAAGATTTTTTCATTTCTTCATTTCTTGATGATGTGGCTTTCTTTTTGTTTTTCTAATATACATACATATAATAGCGGGAAATCAAATAGAAATTAAAACTTTTGTGAAAAAATTAGTTTACATCTTTCTGATTTTTCTTTAACTCATTATTTTTAAGAGAAAAAAGAACTTCAGAATCCGCTTATTGCCACATTTCGCAAAATCGCTTTCCTTCAAGTCTTTTCATTTTAGTTCTCCCTCAGCCTTGCATCCAAAACCCTGTTACAAGTCATGTATTCATATTGGCATGCATTTTGTTTTTACAATTTGGTGGTTTCAATGCCAAAATTTCAATCGAATAAAAACAAACACACAAAAAACAGATAACTTTGAACTTCGAGGCACGTAATAAAAGCGGCAGTATTGCAGACCACCCTGATCCACCCTGCTGCAAATGTTAAGTTGATTCTTTTCTGTTATTCATCACTTACATTGCATAGAGGGGGAAGGTGAATATTTAAATAAAGTTAAATGGTGTTCTCCATAAATATTTTCTTTGCAGTTTCGATATTGACGGTAATTTACTATTGACAAAGAAAAGAACGAAGCAAAATTTGTATGATGCCGATTTAAAGGACTTTTTGAATTTTTGACAGCACCAACTTTTCTACTGCTTTCACCTTATATGAATTCCCCTTACCAGTTAGCCGGTTGCTATAACAAAAAATTATAGTGTGAAGGCAGCCTATTCGTTACGAAATATTTTCAAATGTGGAAAGACTGCATAAAGTACAGAATTTACGTACTCAACCTAAATTTATAAGAAGAACAACTTAAATAATAAATAACGATAGAAAATTTTGGATAAATCGATTAGTAAAGCGACTTGCTAACATCAACCCTGAAATATGGTATCTCCTGACTTTCTCTCCAGACATCTGAAGTGCCGCAAACCATCCATATAGAATTAAAAAAATTAAAATAAAACACAAAATGAAATTAAAATATGTAAAATTGTTTTGGTATTTTTATTTCATGCATTGTAGTTGCTGCCCCTAGGTTAGGTTGTTTTTTAATGATAATACACATTAATTATTGCTGTGGCGGCTTCGCACGCTTCTAATATGCTCACACTTCTTATGTATACAAATAATTTAACATTTTTTATGTCGTTCTTATTTTAAACTATATTAATTGTAAGTTAATTGTACCCCTTTACTATTTGGAAGTATTTTACAAAAAGAACAAGAGAAACGCAAGAAACAAAAATCAGAATATGAAAAAAATTACAAAATGCGAAAAGGACTCCGGTAACATCAGCTTTTATACTGGGACCAAATATCAGTTTAGTAAAAATAAAGCATCAAAAGGAATATTTAATTATATCTATAATATATATGAGGTATGGTGCTTGTTGGGGTTATGGTCGGTCTTCTACTGAAACGTGTTGAGCACGCGATCATCTTGTTCTACAGCCAAACGGCGCTGTGGTTGTATGTCGACTCCGTATGGCAAGGGTTTTAATATGAATCTTTACGGGTTAGAAATACATTTAGACGTTTTATATTACCTATTGAGGGCGACTGTTATCAAAAAAGAAAATGTTTCACAGTTGGTATCGAACGCGGACCAGCCCGAATGGTAGTCTCGCACAACCGCACTTGACTACGGTGACCCCCTTATTCTCTGAGTGGAAATGTGTACTAGCGAAGAATTGTAAATTTTGAAACCTTTTAAAGTTGGCCTTGCCTTTTTACAGAGCAGTCAATTTGCACCAAGTGAAGTTGTGATGAAGTAGCACTGAATACAAGCAGAAAACTAATATAATTGTATCTAAAAAAATAATTTAGTTCAAAGGTCCTTAAACAATTAACTAAGTTGCCTATAAATTATAGGAAAAATAATAATCATATGATAAATATAATGTTCTTACATACACATATACATATATACATATATATATATATGTAGTAGTGAGTGCCAACAAAACAGCTAAAATGCCTTTAAACATTAATACAAAGTAAAAGCAGTGGATACGAAACCCAAAAATTATATATTTATTACGAGTATTTGGATTATTTCAAGAAAATTTCAAAAATTACTAAGAATTTGCTTCCTTCTTTTTTTGTAAAACTTAACGACGCTATATTTGAATAAAATTGCGATGTGATACTTCAGCTTTGGAACAGTAACAGTAAATTAAGTTTTCAACATTTTCTTACATCTCTTGGTGGAACACGAGGGGTTAGACAAAGTTCACTAGCTAAGTTCCTTTTTCGACAAAGTCGACTTGAACTCAATAATAATGTACTAGAATTCAACTAAAATCGAGTACTCCTCGTAGTAACTGGCTAAGTTTAGTGTATGCTTCGTAGTGGTTCATGTGTGTGCCTGCGGAAGCGAAATAATAATTTTATCGATATTTACATTTTAGCAATAATTTTTTATATCAGCGCGCCCGCTTTTATTATTTTTACCCCAATGATTGATTTTATATAAATAAATTTAAATAATATTATTTAATAATAAAAAAGCATTAAAATATTTCTTGCTGCATTTTACATGCAAATTATATACAAAATTTATGCTTCTAAAAACAAGGAATTTGCTCTTCTTTTTCCCTATTCTTTTACAAAGTTTTGTGCTTTTAGATGCGAAAAATCGTGAAAAATAAAAAATAAAACAAATAAACATTTTATCCTTCTCCTTTGCAACTAATTAAAAAACAAATACATTCGCGTCTTCTAATTCACTTATTTCACAAGTTTGCGTAATTCTCGCAATTATTGTTTATAAAGTATATTTTCAGTTGTTAAATTTATGTGTTACGTATATAAATTTCAATTAAACATTATTAGTAAAAACGTAATAGAAATAATGGTAATATTAATATTAATATAAACTGTAACACTTGTTTTTCTATAACAACAAGCAAACAATTGCTTGATACATTCTCGTCCAACGATTTTTCAAATAGTAACTCTCATGCTAGTAGAAGTTATAAAAAATAGTAAATGTGCCGCCTACTAACAATCTCAAGCACACACACTTGCACTGGATTATGGGCTTGTTTTTCTCTATATATATATACATATATACATATATATATATATATAGTTTTTTTTTTTTTTTAATGAAATTCTCTTTACTTTCTAAGCTATAACGATTGAAGAAATGCAACAGCGAATGCAGCCCTCTGCGACGTTGGCGGATTTGTCAGGGCAGTCAGTGTAACAAAAAGAGCAACACTTGAACACCAACAAAGTGTAGGTCCATAAACGCAAAACCGCCGAAAATTGTTACACTACTGGTGCAATTTTGACATGTTCGAATTGCATTTGTTATTAGTATTGGTGATGTTGCTATTGGTCAATGTGACTGTGCTGGTAGCAGCAGAAACAGGGGCAGTGCCCGGAGCAGGTCCGCTACCGCTACTGCCACATGGTGTATCTGTTGCTGTCGTGGTGGCGATCGTATTGGCGCTTTTCAGCTTCTTAAGGCCAGACTGAACATATCGAAACAAGTCATACATAGAACTGTGCAGCGTCAGAGGACCATTCTCGTGATCCAATGCAATGAAGAAATCTGCGAAATTAATTAAAAATGCGTTGTGTTAAAAATGTGGGAATCCTTGATCGAAATCCAAGAATATTTACAACGTACCTGTGTGATTTCCCTGCCGAACAAGGCGGTCCGCCTGATCCCACAAATCATGGCAATTGGCTAAAAAGTTGAAATATAAATTTTGGTGGCTGAGCGTTGTATGCACATCTAGGCGCCCAATACGTCCAGGAGGTGTATTTGAGTCAGAGCCCTAAAAACCAATTAAGATAGAAATGTATTCCATACATCACATCCACACATCTCCATTTAATTTATGTTTTTATGCCCTACCTGTGAGCAGACTGAGTTCGATGGCGAGTTTGATGAAGGTGTATTCCCATTGAGTATTTCCAAGCGACTACTCTTTAATAATTCAATGCAATGATTTATTATGCTGCGACAATACTGGCGTTTCATTTTGTAGAGTTTAAGCGAGATTAACGACTGACAACGTAGGCTAAAAAGGAAAATAAACTAAAATATAAAAAGCTACGGATTATTATAATTTTAACCACTCACCTCAAGATCGCGACTTTATTGTGAGGTTCGGGCACTTCATTATTAGATGAGGCCACTTGCAAATGCTTTATCTTTGACGAGATAAATCTGAAATATAAATTAGATACATTTTATTAAACGAGGAAAGAGTTTAAGAAATAAAATCTTTTTTTAATATCGCAATATTTATGTACGTATGAGCTGCTTAGAAATCGCACACTTTACTCACTTAATTAAGTTAAGCGTATCCTTGTACATCACCCAGCTGGATTCTTCGGAGTTGCGATGCTCCTCCAACCCAGCACTGGAGAGGAGAAAATATATAACCGCTTCCAAATACAGTGACACCTGGTTGAAAAGATTTTGCTCCTTATCTGCTGCATGTTTGCGTTGGACGGCTTCCTGCAGAAATTTAGAGTTTTCGCTAAGGTACAAAAAATAAAGAACAATTAGTCCTTATAACAGTTCGAAATATTCTTATGTTAAAATAGTTCACCTAATGTTATCACGGATTCTGTTATCGTCTCGTTCAAAGAATGAGCGATATATGAGTTGCGGCGGCGGTGCCGAGGGCGCAGCTCCACTTCCCGAAGGCAGCGCGTTGCCGGAGATCGTCTCCGCGATCGGCGGCGTAATTAAATGATTGCCAGTTGTTGGTAAATGCGCAGGGCTGTGTGAGGAGTTCGGTGCGGTGGCACTGGTAAGCTGTTGTTGCTGGCCCATTTGACGTTCCACGAGTAATCGGTCGTGATTCGTGTGAGGCAATTGCCGATCCTCTATGAGCTGATGGTCCTTCTAAATTCAAACAAAAATACTCTTTAATACACATATAACAGTTAGACGTTTATTCACATATACCTCCATTTGTCCTTTGTTGGTGATGTCTTGTGGAGAAATTAAAGCAGCCGCACGATTACTTGTATCGTTAGCACCCCCAAGACAGTTGATGGCGCCATTTTCAATATCACGTTCTATAGTACCAACAGCGGTTAATAGTTTGTCAACGTCCTTTTCCTTCTCATTCCCCGATGCTGCCATTGTGGCTGAAGTTGTGAACACGCTACTTTCTTTCCCCTCTTTTCCCTCTTTTACCCCTTTACTATCTTTGGCATATTTGTCTGTTCTCTCTTTTTTCCGCTTCTTCTCTTTATACGGACTGGAACTGGCGCTACGCTTGCGCCGTTGGGACTTTGTCTCTGTCATGCCGCTGACTCGCAGATTGTGTGATGTAGGCGAAGCACTGCGCCCCTCTTCATGGTGATCTTGTTTCTCGCCAACCACATAGTCTTTTGGCGGGGGCAGCCCAGGCTTGAAGTCCTGCTTAAGCAGCAGTACTTCTTGCTTAACTGAGCCGGTTGTTTTAAACTTAGTTTCGCTGCAGTAGGGGTCAGCTTTGTTGAGAGGTACCATAGATGAACTCTCAAGCTCGGCGTCTGGTTCATGCTTGATCAATTGCTCATGTTTCAGCAATTGCTTAGTTGGCGGTGAGTTATTGCCTGTAAGTACTGCTGATGTAGCCGTCGCTGATGTGTAACCATTTGGTGTGAGTTGGGGATGCTCTTTGGGAGTTGTGTCGCCGCTGCCGCCACCGCGACTGCTCAATCGCCCATTTGAATGCACTGTGTTCAGTCTCTGTTTGCCTCCGCTCCCGCTCCCGCCGCCGCCAACAGCAACTCCAGCCAGACTTTCCCTTGAACGATACGGCTCTCGATCGGGTGGTGCATGGGGTGTTGTTGGGGTTCGGATATCGGTAGTGTGTGGTGTGGCACTGCCGTTGCCACCAGCTGCAAGGCGGGCAGTTGTTGCTTGCAGATCAGCGTTCAATATTGCCTCGTGTTGTGCGCAACGAGGCATAGCAGACGTGCTAGCGCCTGCGTTAGAAAGTCGATAAGTATTTGCACGCCATTCTGGCAAAATGCGATACAATCGGGATAAATCCACTTTACAGATAAGGGATGGAATATTCGACGCCATGGTTGCTGCAGTACGCATTGGAGAGGCAGTGGGTGCCGACAGTAGACCTGCTGGTGACGGTGTCGGTGTAGGCGTTCGCGTTGAAGGAGGGGTGCGTGTTGGTGTACACGATGGCGTCTTGATACGCTGTTGTTGGACTTTACGTTCAGCACTGCTACGACTACTACGGTCAGGTGTACGATGTGCCGCCGCTAGATGTGGCAAAGCTCGTGGCGATTTCATGTGACCCGGTGTGAGTCGTGGTGATTGCGATGTAGCAGCCACTGCCGAGAGATTCTCTTGGGTGGCTGATGATGCTGATACTGCAGCCGCCGTCGTTCTATATCCGGCCGCATTAGGAGATATTAATTTTTGTTGTTGCTGCTCACCACTCAGCTCACCACTCGACTGGTCGATGACCAACACCTGACCCTGCTTCTTCGCACCACCTTCCTTCGGATTGAAAATGCGCGTGAGAGTTACATTTTTGTTTTTGTCACTCGCCTTTGGCTTATCACGACGTAGTCGGGCACTGCTAGAAACGGTGCTGGGGCAAGTTGCGCCCTTAGCGCCCGTTTTCACATTTTTGCCCTTAACACGGTTGTTGGATGCTGCGCTACGTTCTCTATCAGAGTGTTCACCCCCGCTGCTGCTGCTCGAGGACGAAGATGAACCGTTGCTCGAGCTTGACGTAGAACTAGACACAGGCGCCGTTGAAATCGGCACTTTGTATGGTGATTGCAAATTCTGTGATCGATGTGAACTGCCGCCACTGGCACTGCCAGCTCCTATCGGTGCAACCACATTTGTATTGGCGTTCGCTGTGATAAAGTTGCTGACAGAGCTTTCATCCGAACCAGAGCCGGATTCCGACGAGTCATCATCGCTGTCGGCATCTTCAAACTGTGGTGTTGTTCGTCTTCGTTTTCCATTGTTTGATGATTTTGATACACCGCTGGCTGTTGTTGTCGTAGCTGTTGTAGGTAGCGCATCGTCACGAGAGGATTTACGTTTATTCAATTGCACTATAATTCGACTAGTGCCGACAGGCGCCGCTGCCGTTGCCGCAGTTACTGCTGCTGCCGCTGTTGGGCGCGCCGTTGGATTACGTTTGGTCGATGTAGCGCTCGCAACCGCTTCTTCGTCCTCATCATCGGATGACGAGCCTTCTGTATCAGAAGACGAAGAACTGGACGTCGAATAGGTCGTAGAAGAGCCAGAGGAGGAATCAATGCTTGGAGCGCGTGTTAGTGCTGAAACGACTGGTTGTTGTGATTGTGATGCTATTTTCGTCGTCGATGTCGTCGCAGCCGAATTCAAATTCTGCTTCGAACCTTTCCTCTTTGCAGTCGGCTTCTTGGCTGCTACAGCACCACTGTTCGCCACATCCTTCTTCGCCGTCAGTGTCGGTCCTTTTGCAACGGTGACAGTTGTAGTTGTATTGCTGGCTGTTCCGCTACTTGCCGTTTTACGTGGCCGGCCAGGACCTTTTTTTGCCGCGACTGGCGGTGTTGATTCTGCATACAATTTTCCGCCAGGACCAGCTGCTGCTCGCAGCGCTGCCGGACTAACTGTAACACCACCACTTTTAAAAGCAGCCTTCGCCGGTGCCATGTCTTCTTCGTCACTCGTATCTAGATGCGTCGTAACTATGGGTACTAAGTTTCGGGGCTTTTTTCGTCTGCGTGTTGGCGCTGTCGTCGGGAGTGGATCAATTGGCACCACTGTTATTGAGTTTCGAAGTGTAGGCGCTGGCACCAATGGTTGCGGTGGCGAAGGCGGCAACGCGGTGATGGCGGCGGGTACACCAGGTATCTTCAATGTGCCACCTGGGCCTAGCGTTGGCACGGTTGGCCTTACAGATGTTATGTCGTCTTCGTCTCCACTGCTTGGCCCATCGCTGGAAGGCGCCGACAATTGAGTAACACGCCCAAATTCTCCAGCCTTTGTGCCGGTTGTAACACTATTGCGCACATGCGGTGAGGCAGAGGGCGTACGCCTTCGCCCATTCCCACTCCCACTAGCATTAGCACATGACGTGTTGTAAGGTGTGACTGTAGTAGTACCACCGGCAAGGGACATTGGCGCAACAGTTGTTGTTGTCGTTGATGCTGTCGACAAGCCGGGTGCTTCGTGTTTTATTTGACTCGTTGGTATTGCAACGAACTCGGCAGCGTTAAGTAACGGCACCTGTGATTGCTGTTGTTGAGATGCGGCATGTGCATGCGTCTGCGCGCTGCCTGCGGAGCTAGCCTTCAATAAGGAGCTAGGATAAAGCACATCGGATTCCTTTTTGATTTCGTTTAACAACGCTGGCACGCCACCACATACACTCGATTTCGCGGTATTAGCATTTGTTGAAACGGTACGCGCATCGCAACTTCTTCGCACACCACCAATCTCCTCATCGTCGTCGTCACTTCGTACTAAAAATTTTTTTTGCTAAAAAGGGAAACAGAAAACCGTTATATATAGAGTATTAGCTAAAAATTACTACTTAAATCACCGTTGTTCCATAGTTGGCTGTTTCATGCTTTACGATCGCTGGATTAGGTTGCGGCTGCGTGGCTTCTGGTATTATTTGTGCACCACCAGGTAGCAAAGTAGGTTCATCCATGCTCACATTAATCGAGTTAACGACTAGCGAATTCAGCAGTGATGGGGTTTCGTTCTGTGTTTGTGTGGGCTTTTTATTGAAGTACCGGCTTAAGTGCCATTTGCTCGAATCAGAAGGTGATGGCGTCTTATTGGAGGAGGATGAGGTGGAGCTGGGGCCCGAACTGGAAGAGCCTGCTGAGCCCAGAACATTGCTGCTGAGATAAATGCTTGAGCGACTGCTGACAAGTGGTTCCATCACCTTTGATTTATCATTAACGGATTTACTCACTCCTGAACGTACGACGGATTGTGTTGGTTGTGGCAGTAGCTGTTGCTGCTGCTGCCCATGTTGCTGATTTTGGAATGAGTGATGTGCGTGCAAGTTTTGCTGTTGTGCTGCAGATTGTTGCTGATGCAACATTTGTGTAGGTTGTTCACTTTTTGACGACTCCTCGCTGCCGGACTCACTGGAATCTGAGGGTGAGCTATCACTTGAATTATGTAACGAGCCACTGTGAACAAACACGAAAAAATATTAGTTTAATGACACACAATAACAAACACATCAAGTACAATTCATTTCACCGCCGTGCATAACAATGTTTAGTAAAATATCGAAAGCAGTATTGAGTGTTTTTAAAATTCCATAGAATTTCTATTCAAATACTGTGGGTATGTTTTTATTATCATTTACATAGTTATGCAACACGATTTTATAATTATTTTCATTTTTAAGTTTCGGCATTCTGGCTTTATATGAACTTACCTTTGCTTCTTGCGATCGTCATCTGATTCTGAAAGCTCCAAGTCATTTTCCAAACTAAGAAAACATCAATATTTTATTATTTTTATTTCCCATTCAATCACATTCCACTTCTTTCACTTACGTGGAGTTCTGCTTCTCCAAAGTTGGCCCAATTTTTTCCGCCAGTAGCGGTTTCAAAGGCTCCTTAGGCATTGACAATACTGGTCTGACAGCTGACGTAACCGGCGGTGCATTTAACGCGCTGAGTGTTGGTACCGCCGTCGTTACAGCCACTACCGTCGTTTTCATAGCAGTAGGCAACGCTGTAGACGTGCCGCTATTATCAATGGGCGTTATAGCCATGGAGCTTGAAATAGCCTGTGGATTTGGCGTTGCAGGCAGAGCTGAGATTGGTGTTATGGGTGGCGGTACCGCGCTCTGCAACAATTCTGCTCCAGATGGTGGAGAACCCAAAATAGGCTGTATCGGCCCAACAGAGTATTTATGCCGATTCGGCCCATTCAAATTATATTCACCAATGGTAGTGCGTGGTGTGGCGGCAATTTTTGTAATTTGTTCAGGAGCGCGAAACTGCTGATCCACTTTGGTGAAGATATCGTTTATAGAAGGCTTTAAGGAAAAAACATAAATTAGTGAGATTTTACTTTCTAATCAAATAAAGCACAAACTCACCGGCAAAGGTTTAGAGAAGCAGCCATTGTGTAATGGTGCTGTCGATTTGGGCGGACCCAAGTACCCATTCGGAGGCGGTGGTGGCAAGGACGTCGTTGCACCTGAGCTACTGCTGCTACAATTGTTATTTCCGCTGCCGGCAGTTGTTATTGTCGAAGTTGGTGGTGGGCCCTTCGGCGGCGCCATACCACTACTGGAACGAAAATCATTTTTCACCGGTTGGCCAGGATAGCCCCCGCGTCCATTGTACGGTGGCTTATTGTCAGCCTGCTTTAGATACGGGAGTTGGCGCAATTGCTGTTGGTAGTGATGTGTTTGTTGCGATGACTGTTGGGGCGGTTGAGAACCAGGTGGGCCGGCCAATAATCGCTGAGACGAAGACGACGCGTTGGCAGGCATAGAGGCGCTGTTGACACCATTGCCGCCAGCTAAAGAGGAGGCACTTGTTTGTATATGACTGGAGAGCAAGGCATTGTTGGAGGACGGCTGTACACCGACAGCGTCCGTATTCATAAACTCAATGGCTTTGGAGTGATCGCCCAGTTTGGCGCTGATATCGTCGTCAACCTCAGAGGGATTCACACGACGCGGTTCGGGGAAGAGGGCATACTCACGACCGACACTTTGCACTTGCTGACGCTTATGTTTCTCACGTTCCCTCTGTTGTCGGCGTTCGAAATCTTCCATACTGTATGTAGTGAATGACGAAGTAACCCGGAAATAGAACCAAACAAAGAATACAAATAAATTACAGAGGAATATAAATATTGATGTTTTTTTCTAGGCACTTATCAAATTAAATCGCATTATTTTAATTCTTCATATATTTACAAAAATACTCATGTGGATTTCATAAAAATGTGCTAACTAAATTGCGTGATACAATATAAAAAAACCAATAAAATACGTACATAAACATCATTTTAAAACACAACACACACTTTGACAAGTATCATAACATACGTAATGTATAGTAAGCACTTCACGGAACTAGTGGTGGCAAACTATCGATGGCACTATCGATAGTATCGATGGGGTACCACTATCGTTACTATCGATGGTCCTTAACTATCGAAAAAATACTATCGAAGTTTTTTACTTTATCCAGCTGTGAAAATTTACCATCACTATTCTTTGTTTGGCGCGTTAGTTATTTTCACTTTTACTTGTAATATTATTTTTGCTTAAAAGAAATTTTCAAAATGGACAAGTTTATAATAATAAACGGAAAAGGTAATAATCTATTTGGTGAAAATATATCTATTAAGCCGTGTGAAGATTGATTTTATTACTTTTAATAGGAGCAAAAGAAAATGCAGTCGAATGCGTGTGTTCTTCGGAAAGCGAAGAAGAACGTGGTGGCAAAAAAGCACGTATTAAAATATCTTCAGTGAGTGAATTCTTAATTCTTATATAACACATTTAACTATTTTATATTTGCAAAGGTATGGAAATATTTTAATAAGTCGGATGACAAAAAACTGGCAAAATGTGTTAAATGTGCTCGTGAGTACAAGACTAGTGGCAACACTACACATTTAAGAGACCACTCCAAATATTGAAAAAGACGAAGATGAGTTTTCAACAACTTCGTCAAGCTGTCGCACAAGTTCTCGGTCAGTGAGTTCTTTTTTTAAAAGGGCTATAGAATATGAAAGCTCTTCTCAAAGAAAAGCTGACATTGACGTTGCACTAGCAAGTTTGATTGGTGAAGGAATGCAACCATTTAATCTAGTTGAGGATACTAGTTTCCGCAACTTCGTCAAAGTCTTGGATCCCAGATATGTGTTGCCGTCCAAAAATACATTGAAAAATGTTTTTGTGAAGAATATGTATGACGAAAAAAAATCAAACTTCAAGAACATTTGAATGCAGTTGAGCATGTGGCAATCACTACGGATCTTTGGACGTCTGCCGCAAATGAAGCATTTATAACATTGACATGTCATTTTATCGAAGAATCGTTTGTGTTGAAGAATGCTGTACTGCAAACAAAAAAATTAAATGACGTTTTGAACCACAATGCACAAAACATTGCAAATACAGTTTCTGATGTGCTAAAAAAGTGGAACATTTTTAATAAGGTTATCTGCATCGTTACTGACAACGCAAAATCAATGTTAAACGCATGTGATATATTGAAAATTGCACACTTACCTTGCGTTGCACATACTTTAAATCTCGCTGTGCACGACGCTTTGATGCTGAAGGCGGTGGATGGATATTTGAAGCCTATTATAACAAAATGTAAAAATATTGTACACTTTTTCAAATGCAGTTCTATTTCGACTGAAAAATTGAAAGAAGCCCAAAATACACCAACACCATTGAAATTGATTCAGGATATGCCCACAAGATGGAACAGCACATATAATATGCTAGAGAGATTGTTAACTTTACACGATGCTGCCGCTATTGTTCTTTTAGCTATAGGTAAAGCTCCTCCACCTCTTTCTGCTGATAAAAAAAAATTGTGTACGCGAAATAGAAAATCTGCTTCGTCCTTTCAATGAAGCTACAAAAACTTGCTGTGGGAACAATGTCACCTTGTCTTTGATAATACCCATTGTGTATGGCCTGTATCAAAGGATGTATGAAATTAAATGCCAAATAGAAACAATTGAAGCCATAACTCTATGCGAAAACTTAATTGAAGGACTGAGAAAGCGAATGTTTCAATATGAAACACGAACTGCTCCACGATTGGGGTCACTTCTCGCGTGAAGGATTTATTTCTAGCAGCAACGCAGAACAAGCAACTATTCGCTTAGATAATGAAGTTATTAGTCTTCTCGAAAATGAACCGCCATCTTCAACTAATAATGCACCACCAAAAAGTGTTTCTCTTTTCGCATTTATAGAGAAGAAAAATGCGGAGAAAATAAAGTCGAAGAAAGCGGATGCCATCATTCTCAGGCGTCAATATTTAGAAAGAGAAAATACGGCAGAAGATTCAAATCCTTTAGATTTTTGGAAGGTAAACTAAAATTATGAATTAAAAAAAAAATAATATGTATAATGAATTTTTTTTATTTGTAGGTAATTGAAAATGATTTTTTCCTTTAAAGAAGTTGGCTTCAAAATATTTATGTATACCGGCCACATCAACTGAATCGGAAAGAGTTTTCAGTAAGGCCGGTTTAGTTATAACTGAAAAAAGAAGCCGCATAAAAGAAAAAAATGCAGATATGCTAATTTTTTTAAATAAAAATACTTGGATTAATTAAATTTTTGTAAATGTTTTTTTCTGTACTCTACATTTAATTTTTATTGAACGCAATCGATACTATTGAAAGTCTAACACTATCGGCACTATCGATGGTGAGAAAAAATACTATCGTTCACTATCGATAGTGACTAAAATACTATCGCCCACTATCGATGGTGCCGACTATCGATAGTTTGCCACCACTACACGGAACTACTGAAGGTAAATTAGCCTTGGCTCAGGATATATACCAAGGCGAATTTATGAATTCGCCGTCAAACATTTATACAAGGTGGTGATTGGTGCCTGCTTTTCAAAGGAAGAGTATTGGCATGTTCATTCCTTCTCTTTCACGCAAAGTGGTGTGCTATAGACCTGCCTTGGTATACAATTAACTGACCTTGAGTGGCGACAAAAACTTTCACCTTCAGTGATCGGACAAGCTATTCTCGAAACAAATACAGTGATCTTGCGTAAATTTGTTGTTGGGCATTCGGTCGAGCTCCTCCCCCACTTTCTGGTGTGTCTCGTAAAAATAGTTAATTTTAAGGTGTATTCTTAAACCATAGCTGTGGATGTTGCTTTAAAATATACGGATTTGTTAGAGAGTAGAATTTAGCAGGACAAGGTCATCGTTAAAAAAAGTGAACGTGACCCTTTTAAGTCCTCTCGAGCGACAGCGCTGGCAATAAATGAGGAATATAGCCTGAATAGGAATGAGGGGTATAGAATGAATCAAGCAG
>JAYXIM010036917.1:0-10291 GCA_037575425.1 Anastrepha fraterculus | reverse complement strand
TAATTCTGCTTCAATTTGCAAGGTCATTCAAGGTAATGGCAATAGAGCAGCTGATTTGGCGATTGTTGCTTTGTTGTCTTGTTTACATTCTCGTGAAAATGTTTACATTAAGACTTACTTTTATAAAAACGAAATACTTGACTGTTGTTGTTGCCCAAGTGCCACCACTTTCCAACAATGCCCATGTCGCCCACTTCTATCATCCTGGAGGCATAACCACACTCGCTAGCGGCGAATCTTGCACAATAACTTTGTTGTTTTTTTTTCACCTGCAAATTTTTCGTCAAGTGAGAAGAGCCCAGAGATAGCGAGCAGAGAAGTAGCACAAATTTCAAAATATTATCAAATATTCAACTTTTTAATCATAGTTTTTAGAAAACTTCCAATAACACAGTTTTTTATATAGCCCATTCAGTTTTAGTACAATAAATTGTAAGTTTGAATTCGCTCAAGATCGGGCTGATTTTTGATATTATTATTATTGTTTTTTTTTTTTGTTTTTTGAATACGGACATATGGAAAATTCCATTGTTATACATTTTCGTAGTCCTGATCTAGCCATATGAAATGAGACCAAATGAGATCTTTGCTTGAAGCTCTATTTGCTGCGCTTTTCATATGAGGAATTGAACACCGCTGTCTTTCATTTAATTTCATTTGGTTTAGCTTCATTTGTGAATTTTATGTTGCAGAGTGGAAGCGAAGCCGAAGACGCTTTGGTTCTACGTAACCGGAACGACCTGGATTTATATCCGGCCAAGGACTGCTACTTCAGCAGCATTCCAGGTATATCTATGGGGAATGATTATGCTGCTACATCAACAACAACAACGAATCTCGGTCGGAGTGCTACCTGCGAAATTATTCAAGTGTACGAAATTTAAGAGGTAGGCGAGTGATAATGTGAAAACAACAAAGGATTGACTCTTGAAAATACAGGCCATCGACACTGGGAAAACCCTCTAAAGAAATGCTTAGATTTTACAAATAGAGGTAATTAGATTAGCAGTTGCATAAAAAAAGAAAAAGGTTCAAAACCACTGAATTATCGAAGGGCGGAACCATAACAGTCTAAATTTAGATATATATTGTCTGCCTGTACTTTCATGTTTTATCTCGTATATTTTTACTATTCAAATTCGCAATATATTTTCACAGCTTCTAGGAACATCATGATTCAAAAAATATTTTATGTAATATTGAATATGGTTAACATCTCTGTTTCCTTTTTCCTTGAACGAATCGTCTGATTGTTATGGCAGCGTTCAAAGTGCCCGTTTGGCCACACAAATTTTCAAAGCATGACATCTAAAACCCCCATACATTAGAAAGATGACGGTCCAAACTTTAAGAAAAGTCCGCCATCTCCACACTAACGCATCTCCAGACCCTTGGAGAGCCGTTTGAAAATGGCATTTTGGCATAGAAAATGTGAAGTTACCAAAAAGCCCAACGAACAAAACCATTTCATGTACTCGTATATACTTACGTACTTGATTTGTCGGGTAAATTTTCCAAATTTTATATTACAATCTAAATTTGAAATATAAATTGTTTCGCGATGACTAAATAGAAGATCATTTTAGCGTCCTTCATTTGATATAGCATAAATACATATATTTTGTTATAAGAAATTCCACACATTTAAATAAACGAATCATGCCGCTGTCTAATATCAATAAAGCTTACTGGGATTTTGCTAGCTTTCATTTATCTCTTATTCTTCGTGCCTACATATTTCGAGTTTGACAGCTCAACTCCTTCAATTAATTTGCATATGCGAAGGGTGATTTTCAAAGCGACTTTATTTAAAAAATTGATATTAATTAGTTTAAAAAAAAGTAATAACAAATAGTAAATGTTTTAAGTAGATGGGAACATGAAATGGATGAACTGGCTGCTTTAAGGCAGAAAAAGATATACAATATTTAAAACCGGTTTTGTTATAAATGAGTGCACGGAGATTTTAAACTTTGTTCACGCATAGGAAAAAATAGCCCCTTCCCGACGCCTCAAATAACTGACGAAAACAGACCGTTTTTGCCTTAATGTCGCGACTTACATATTTTGAAGAAATTTATATTCAAATAAGAGGCGGGAATAAAGTGAAGAAGGCAAATATTAAAGTTAACTCAAGGTTGGTATTTTAAGCTAATAAATTAGATTGTAATTAATACTGCTTTCTCTGCTAGAAAATGTCAAAAGTAAAGTATAAATGGGTTCGAGCAGGCGTCAGGAGACAAAGAATTTTCGACTTCCTAAATGAATTGAAATTGAAATTTAATCTCTTTAATTTGAGACTTCTAAATACTCTATTTTTTATTATTCTTGTCTTTGTTATTCTTTGCTTATTTAATATTATTGTTTTGATTTATTTTGTTTATTGTTTTACAAATTTATTTTTGTTATTCACTATTGAATAAACTTTGTCCAGATCAATACCATCCAATTCCGGCCATAAAAAATCGTTAATAATCTCTCGATAGCGCAATCCATTCACCTGTAACCCCTGTTATTGGAAAACCCTATACATAAAATTTAAAACAATTTTAATGACATTGATTTTAAAAAGACGCTAATTTAAGAGTTCAGAGAGTAGGATGAAAGTAAAGGTAAAAATAAAAAGGGTAATTTCCTTCGGTGTTGCATCAGAAGCTAAAGTAATAAAAACTAAACATTTTGACAGGGGTTTCAAGAGAAAGAGTTTTGCATGTATTTGTTATTGATTTTGAGAGATTGTAAATGTTCCTGATTCGCACTTTAGCCAAGACTCTTTAAATCTACACGATCTCCGAAGAAATCTGAGTAGATCTTGTGATGCCAAGGAGCCAAGATGGTCACTTCTTAACACATCAGTGACAAAGACCTCTACCCTGATTCGAGCGAAGGCGGGGCAGACGCACAGGAAGTGGTCCGCCGTCTCATACTCTTCTTCGCAAGCTGGGCAGAGAACACTGTCTGAGATGCCCAACCTTTCCATGTGCTTCGCTAATAGAAAGTGGCCCGTCATCAGTCCTACCAGCCGTCTGCACTCCCCTCTGCTTAATGATAGAAGGGTTTGTGACAGACGATCAGATATGACAGGTAACATCAGTTTAGTCCATCTGCAGCCACTCTCAGCCTGCGGCCAAGCTCGCTTGTGGGTTGTAGTTACACATTTGCTAACCGTGGTTTTGATGACCGCAGAAGGGAGTGGCAAAACGGACTCTGAGGCCAACTTCTTTGGCTCAACTTCTTTGGCCAACTTCTTTGGCTCAGAGCCCATCTTAGCTAAGGAGTCAGAGGTCTCGTTACCCACGATACCCACGTGCCCTGGGACCCATGTTAGCATCAGGCTATTTTGTCTACCGACAAAGTTCAGCCTAGATTTACAGCATGTCATCACGATTGCACCAACGATATTATCCATCGCCAATGTTCGCTTTGACACGCTTCCATTTGTAAAAAAAATATGTGGCAGCAGGATTCTCTCACGGATCCCAATTTATGTAAAATACATAACTTCGAAATCTGGGAGCTTTGTTAGCCAAGACTTACGACATGATTTTACATAACTTAGGTCAATCTACTTTACCTGTTCCTGGTTCACCTACGCCACTTAACTTAAGAAATATAGGTGCAATGGAAACTAAATTCTAAAACTGAGAATGCATACAGAGAATAATGTTTCTGTTATAATATGATAGGTTACCCCCAAAGATAAACCCAAAGTTTGTAGATTTCGGGTTTGCGAGAATCGTCCACGGCGTGTTTGTTGGAAATTATGTGTAAACTGTAATTCATTTGTCTCATTCTTGTGTATGTAGGTATATCTAAACTTTAGCCCCAGGCAGCCAACCCGATATTGACGAGCTGAAAACCTGCAAACATGTTTCGATTATAATGCAATAATAAAAGAGTTTTCTCGTCTTAATGAACACTTTGGTACCATGTAATATTAAAACGCGTGTAAATCCAACACAAACAGGCTGTGAAAGATGGATGTATTTGTGTGGGATTTAACAAGAGTTTTGGCTGCTGTTTGCGCTTAAACAGGCTAGCGGCAGCAAACTCAAAAGTAAGCTGCAGTGGAAGCGCTACATTACTTAGTTCGGCCATAAGTTCTGTTAGAAGTTAAGTCCGTTATAGAAATGAATTTAAACATTTTTTTTTGATGAAGTTAGTTTTATTTAATTATGTAAATATTAAAAAAAATGAGTTTTT
This sequence comes from Anastrepha fraterculus, assembly GCA_037575425.1. Classification (NCBI taxonomy): domain Eukaryota; kingdom Metazoa; phylum Arthropoda; class Insecta; order Diptera; family Tephritidae; genus Anastrepha; species Anastrepha fraterculus. Next base: position 6,088 of record JAYXIM010036917.1, on the reverse strand, counting down.
AATCGAAATGGTCACCATTTTCTTTTACACAAGCCTTCAAACGATTAGGACATTCAGCTCTTATTCAGCACGCACGGTTTCCATTGAAGTTGCTGGTCGAACCAAAGATTATTTTAGACTCAACAAATTTCTGTGAGGTCTTCGACAAAGAAATCTGACCACAAACTATAGTTCAATGGATTTAGATCTGGGCTACCAGACGGATAATCTACTGCGCCTGTGAACCCAGGAATATTGATTTTTAGCCACTGTTGGCTGGTTTGTATCTTATGGGGTGGAGTGGAATCTTGCTGGAAGATCCAACGCTCTCCATTAAAGAGAGTACTGCCGCACCGCTTCACCACGCCTTCTAAGACATCCTCCTGGTAAACTTTTGCCCGGTCGTAACCCCTTTTTCGTAGAAATGAAGAGATGTAACGTATTTACCAAACCATTACGGTGGCTGGATGGTGGCCACGCTGAACCCTTGGAACAACATTTTTTGCCTCTTGAGAAGTTTTACCAAAGATTTTGTCGTTTTGCTTAATTACTTTTGACATGGATCTGGTCGATACATTCAATCTCCTGAATATGATTTTATGCTTTCTAAGGGGATTTCTGCAAATTCTTTCTCGAACGGCTTTTAAGGCTGCACTGGTTTCTGTCTGTCACTTCAGACGATCGTTAATCTCAATAGCGTTTTGCCTTTTGTATAATTTGTCATAGAATTTATTGCAAGACTAAGTAGCTGTTTCCAATCAACGTTTGTTTTTTTGTTTGTTTTTTATTAGAAATTACCTAGAATTTTAATTATGCCATTATGCCGCACTGGACTGTATTAACACAATGTGGTAAACACATAAATAAGTATACATTTCTAAATTATGATTGATTTTATTAAACATGCATATGTATGTATATACAGTAGCGGACATTGAAATCCGGGCATTTGTGTAGCGGTCAATTAGAGTTTAAATGTGACGGTTTAAAAATTGTTTTTTAATGGGTTTTATGGATTCTGGTTGGTTACTTTTTAAGATGCGCCAACCGTGACAGCAGATGATAATTGCCAGCCTGGACTCTTACATTCAGTGCTTAGTGTTTTAATCCTGTTTTGTAATATTTTTTAGCCATAGTTTTTTGCTTTAGTTGTAATCATGTACGTGTTCTTCATGCATTGCAACATCTACAACTTCGTAATGCTTCTGGCATCGCTGATTGCACTGCTGTTGTTTTTGTTGAGTAATTTCTGTAGTGGATGGTGTGACAGTAGTTGTTATTCCACTGTCTTGTACAAGGTTTAATGCCTTGTTTTGGTGTCTTTTGTGGTTGAATTTGAAAAAATTAGCTTTTCTTTTCATTTTCCTTGGCGCTTGACGCTTGACGCTTTCTCACCACCACAGTAATTGTTTGATTGTAAGGTTGTCCAAACGTTACCCGGCCATAGTTGTTGTTAATGGTTGTTTGTAACGAATGCGTTTTAGAAAAAAAAAAAAAAAAAATACAAAAAAAAACGAAACGTTAGACTTTAGTGCCAAACTTTCTTTTCGTTTTTCTCTTTATCTCTCATTCCACCATTATCTTCTTTTTTTTGTTTTGAGTTGAATTGCCACGCGCTGTGCTTTAAGTCTCTAGCCGCGAAGTAGAAGAGCAACATACTTGAAGTTTTTCGCCATTTTTTCTTAGCGCACATTATAAATATTTTGCGCTAATTGGCTTTCGTCCACAATCACAAAATCGCGTCTTCTTCTTCTAAGCAGGAATTGAAGCTCATTATCAGCATCATTGCATATACCATTCTTAGATTCGTTTATTCACAATGTAAAGTATAGAATTTTCGCCTTTCAAACACCTTGAATATTGAGGAATAAAAATCATACCTCGCCTCTTGTTAACCCAGTTTTAGATAACCTTGGTGACGAAGTTTGCTCTAACTCATGAATGGCTCGTTCGGGACGTTCAAGATCTTTTGACTAAGGAAAGCAATCAGAGCGTTTCCCACCATTCAAACGTCATATATTTCATTTCTTACAGCAAATTTTGCAGCCGATGTTGTACTAATTCTCTGTGAACGGACAATTCACTGTGAAAGACGCGGCAAAACAAATCGTAGAAGAGAACGTCATCCGCAACTCCCACGCATGTGCTTTTATAGTTAGCTGCGAAGGCGAAGGAATTGGCATCGCTAAACCCATGTGAAATCGAAAATATTGTTACCAGACTGAAGTTCCGAGATTTTTACAATTAAAATTTAACAGCAAATGTTGAAGGATGCCAGCAAAATTTATTGAAATTAGTGAGACGATTCAAAGTCTTTGAACAATTACAAGAAGATAATTCGATGCACAGCTTTACGGTAATTTGCTTTAATTAGTCGTTAGACAAGTATTTAAGCTTTTGTATGTATAAAAGTTTATTAGCATTTATATATGTATTTACCGTGGTTTTAGATTTCGATTACCAAGAAACATGCTTTAGAAGACTTGAGCTGTGCTTACCTGCAATTAAGAAAAGGAAAAATTAAAGTAGATGTAGATGTAGATGACGTTTTCTTATTCATGCTCACTTAAAATATTTAGGGCTGATGTTTATGTGACACCTGCTTTATATACCATATTTTATCGGTAGTTTTTTGTGAGAAACTATGAAAGCATACTTGTGTAATGTACCTTCCAATTTTTCTCTATTCTTTACATTTCTTTCAACCAGTTCTCGATTATAAGGCGAACTTTGTATTTATTTCGGACATGAGAATAGCGCGCGCATTATCAAACCGCCTTGAAAAAAGTATCTCATAAAACAACAGCAATTTGATATTGTCTGCACATAGATTTGTAAAAGGTCAAAGTAGAGATTTCATATGCAGACTGATTTTTATAAAGCTTTTTAGCATACTTTTACCTCAAAACTAGTAAATACTTAGATAAAATCTTGCAAAGTATAAAAAGCAATATTCTCTCGAAACCATTCTAGTGAGTTTTTTATCTGAGATAAAACATTAAAAAACAAGACAGATACACAAAATATCAGTTCCATCTTTTCAATTATTTTATTTAATTAAATTTACAATATTTTACCTTTTACAAGGGGCATCGTTTTAATTTATTTAAAATGCACTTTTTGGAAAAATTTTTGTCGAATATATTTATACAAGCAATATTACAAAAAGCTTTACTAAATCCCATTCGAAAAAAATAGGCTTGAAGAAAGCAGATTCAAAACTAAAAAAGGAAAAGATCGAATAAATTTTAGTTAAAGGTAGATAGAAATTACCCGAACCCGAAGAATTTTTCTGCAGCAACAGATCGAGAGGGGGAAGGCGCGCAAACTCGAGCAAAAACTTTACCGAGTTAAAAACTTCAAGTGAGCGCATAAAAGTAAGCTGCTAACTAAAATAAAGTTTCGTGATAAAAAGAGCAAAAACAGCAGCACAAAAGAAGAAGCGCCAGAGAAAATGCAATGGCAGGAAAAGGAAGCGCTCGCTAGCTGAAGCTAAAGCCAAAAGCGAATAACTTGAGTAAAAGTTTTTAATTTGTAGAACTTTTTATTTTACTTCACAAAAGTAAAGAAAATTGTAAAGGAAGTGAAAAGTAGACGAGAGGGGTTGGAAGCGCAGTGAAATGCTGCACCCGGGCAAAAATGAGAGTAGAAAATAGTGTGCGACGAATTATTATTATTTTTCTTCTTTTGCTTTTGTCCGTACTGTTCTTCAACAACTTGCAGTTGGAGCGGCGGCGCGCAATTTTCAAATTCAACTACGTTTACTTACATTTTTATGGTTTACTTTTTAAGGGGCAAGGGGAGGAATAGAAAGGGGTAGGGCGCTGTGTACATAGCCAGAAAGGATTGCGAAAAATAGTCGGAAGTTGTAAAATTTAGCGGAGCAAGGAGAAGGAGAATGAACAGTAGAAAGCAATGAAGAAAAGAGCAAACCAAAAAATCATTTTACGAGCAAAGACAATATCAAAACTAAGCAGATGCAATAAGGCAAGATAGTTGCGAATTAAAAAATAACGATGCGGCAAGGAGGTACAACCACTTAGCGCTAAAATACGGTAAGCATGATAATTTGAGCTACAGTTGTGCGACCGAACTACTGAGAATTATAGTAAAAAAATAGGAGTGTGAGCGAAGAATATACAATGTTGCATACTTGCAGGCGTTTTATCAATGTACTTGCTACATTAGCCAATGGAATAGGAAAGAAAATATGAATGTAAATAAATCTTAATAAGTATAAATATAAGTCACTTATTTTTCTTATGTGACAGAAAATGCACAGAAAATGAGTTAAGTTCAACGAATACATTTAAATAAAAAGTGCACAAAATTACCAAATCTACTTATAATAATTAGGTTTCTAATAACCTGTTCGTTCAAAATCACCGCACAGCACAATTCAAGGGAAATGAAACATAACTAAAACAAAGAAGTTAGTTACAAGTAACCAAAGGGGGTTTCAGATGAATAAATTGCATATATCTAGGCGTTTGCTTCAACCAACGCAAAAAAGGGAATAGAAATAATTGAATTAGAAAAAAAACAAAATTCTAGTTAAAAAGAAAATCTTCCGATTTGTCAAAGCAAGAAATAGCAGGATATCATCACAAACAGACAATACACGCGCGCAGCAGAAATCGCATTGCGAACAATAAAATCAACCAAAGGGCGGTGGCCGCAGCAGAAAAACTCAACAATAGCTTTTCGTCTACTATTACTTTCCATAAATATGGGTTAAGTGCTTTGTTGTTGTGGTAAGGTGAACCCGCATAACTTTGCTTCCATCCCTTCCGCAACCCACACAAAACAAAACACATAATAAAGCATTCCGTAAGGAAAATGAAACAACGAGAAATGGCAGGAAAATATATACGCGCATTTACATAAACATTTTGGTATAAAAAGTCTTGCAAAAGGGTTAATTGAGAAACTGAATGATTATGACGTTGTAGTTGTTGTGCAAGCGGCAAATAAATAATAGCATAATTTTTGGCGCAGTAGCAGAAAAGGTTCTCATTTAAGAGCACCACAAGTGTACTAGTGCTATACACAAAACTTTCAATTACTTTCACAAGATGTTTTAAGTTTTTTGGTAGTTTTTGAACTGTAAGGAAAGAAAAATATATGTGCATACTCTTGGCCTGCAAATATGCAAATACCAAAGGCATATGGGGTGTAGTAAAGCAAGTTTATACTTAAAGTTCTGATGAAGAGAAGAATAGCAATTTGTGGAGTTCATAAAAGTGAAAAATGTGAAATTTAATAGTGGGACCATGTATATGAATACATATATGTATATAATGGGTGTTTGGCCACGCTCCTCTTCCTATTTGGTGTGCTTCTGGAGTCTGAGGCCACCATACAGTAAATAAATGTAGATCGTACTGGTGGCCCGTTTTCGCAAGAACGTCAAGTACCAGATTTTTGTCAGTTAAGTCAGCCATCTCTCGGAAAGCAGTAAAGTTGTAAATGTATCGAGCAGATATTCAAACTACGCCAAAACTTTAAAAAGGCCCGAGAAAAAGAACCAGCACATTGTTGGCACCTATAATTTTGAAATAATGTACCCCTTTGTGCATTTTCTTAGTTAGCACTGAAAATAATGTTGTTCTTTTATTAATTCAATGAAGAGTATCCCTTACCAACAAGCTGAGTAGAAAATCTTCCATGATGAACAAAAACAGCACTCGACACGTCTCTTACCTATGGTCCTATTGTATGTCGCGAAATCACGGACTATGATAACATCAAATAAAGTGAGTTTTGAAGAGTTAGAAAAACAATTCTAAAGCAGATTTATTCACCTTTGCGCGTTGGCGACGTCGAGTGTTAGCCGATAGAACGATGTTCCGGCATTGGCTTCACTTGTAATGATAAAAGATGTGGATGCTTGAACTTGCGCATATGAGTTACAGTTGTGCTCATACAATTAGGCCACTCGTATGACCAAACCAACATGGCATGGTAATTCATTGGAACAAGGCAAATAAAAACAACAATTACCGTTTTAAGAAAGGAAATTAGTTTTATTTAATTGTTTTAACTTACAAATATGCAACAAAGTACGCATTAAAAAAATAAAATTAAAATATCTTCATGATGATGAAAT
>JAYXIM010036916.1:0-24253 GCA_037575425.1 Anastrepha fraterculus | reverse complement strand
AACTTACGTATGTATGTATGAGTATACAGAGAGAAGTATAGACATATTCATATGCACCCTGCAGGAAAAGATCTACAAGTAAACCGAATTTATTACTGGATCAGTATGTGCACGGGCATGCCATTCTGCCTTTGTACAGGCGTGAAAGCGTTGTGGTAACACAACAAGTGACCATAAAAGTAATTTAGCACGTTACACACAGTCACATAAAACTTACCGCTGCCGGCCGCTGCATGCAAATAAATTAAAATGTGTTGCACATTACATAAAACGAAAACTAAGCATCGCTTTGAGAATGACGGCGGCAGCAATGACCCGAAGGACATACATGTACCATGCACAAATACAGCGAAGGAAAGTTTTCATACATACTTATTTAGATTTACACCAATTCTATAAGAGAGCTCCAGCTTGAAATGTGAGTAAAGAATGTAAATTGGTAGGAGCGTAAAAGCGTTTTATCAGGAGACGTACATACATATGTAGTTAAGAGCTTTATTCACGAAATAAAGGAATCTTTTTTGTAACGTATTTGTTTTTTGGCTAAAAACACAGATCCTTTGATCTATTTTAGTGCAAATAATCAAGCACCCTATATGACCACCAACCTTTGTGTCTGCGAAAACAAACTGAAAATGCAAAATCACTGAAGATGTCGACGTACGATGTGGGGGGCATGTGCACCAACACAACAAAACAAAAAACAATCGAAAGTCGCAAGTGCATCTGCACATAGCCAGCGATATTTGGAGCAACTTTTTCGAACAAATGTCGTGTGTATGTGTGTGTGTGTGTAGTGTATGTCCCATTTGCTGCTGGAAAAGTCACATTTCTTTAATTTATGCTGTGTTGAAAGTCATTTGGGTGCCACTATGTGTAGCTTTCTGTGAGTAAAAAGTCATTGATTCTTAGGAAAATTATTGAGAGAAAACTGGATAAGGGAAAAACTATAGAAATGTTAAGCGGACCAGCTTAGTCTGGATGGATAGAACTAATTATTTCAAGGACATTTCAATACCTACATTGACTCGAAGCTTATTTTGCGAACTCGTCAAATGAAAGTTTTCAACCATATGGTATCAAGTATGAAGGTATCAAACAAACTTAAGTGTAAAATTTTAGCTACGTATTTGTTATAATTTCTTCTATAAAATGCACTCAGGCGTACGTGAACAGTTATAAAGAGGTTGAGTGGCCAATATGAAAAGTAAAGGATATTAAGAAAGAGAATAGAAGCTGAAATGAATGGAAGAATAAACACTAGCAAACCTATGCAAAATGCGAACGCGGTGGAAAAGATGTGAATGCAGGAATGGGTTTGAAGGTTGTAGAATTATAATATCCGCTTATAGAAGGGAAAAAATAGAGCAAAAGTAGATATACAAAGGTGAAGGACTAGGAAATTTGGAGAGGTGAGAATTGAAGAAATTAAGGTGACGGTGTAGTCCAGTGGTGTTTTTTTTAAGATGGGGTTTGCAATATTTAGGTTTAAAAAGCTGATATACAAACAGTAAATATAAATATACATATATCAACAAATACGTGCCAAAACTAAGCGTGATATCGCATTACATTTATTCTGAATTTGTTGGTAATTTTTGTTATTTTATTAGATATACGAAATTTATATTCATCACAATTCGTTCAACCAGTAATTACAAAGACGCGATTTTCCGCACCAAACAAATAATCGGACAACGAAATTATTTTTGGAAAAATGTGGGTTTACTGATGGTGTTTCCTTTTCGGGAAGAAAAGTGTTATCACATTATAAGGCAACATTACGAAAATATCGTCATATGCCTTGGGAAAATATTGTATATTTCATATGAGAAAAGAACAAGCAATATGCTACGCTTTCACAAATTACATATATTAATGCGGAAAAAGAAATCTAGTATTTTTGCGTAAATGGTTTAAAAATGTTTTATGGTCGATCTTTAGCTCCTGGGCGATGCTACGAATTTTTTAGCGTGAAATATCACCTTGAAAACGAGCATCAACTTTAAATACTTTACGAGATATCGATGACTACAGCCATCTACCGGGATAATAATGGATAATATAATTTTCACGGGGAAGCTTCCTTTTGGGCGAATAGTTGCATACTTCAGTTCTGGTGTACTGCTGATAATCGACAACTTCAACGAACTGTTAAACATCCAGTTAAGGTTCATGTTGGGGGCTGTTTCTGCGAAAAAGGATTTGGCCGTTTATTTGTATTTCCTGCCAATTGGAATGCAGTTCCAATGAACAAAATTTACCAAAAATCTTTATTACCGTTAGCTGCGAAGATATTTTGAAGAACTAGCCAACCTAAGCATCGAAGCCGAAGGTGTGTAGGGTGGAAACAGCAAAATGAGATTGACATGTTGGATTGGCCTTCACAGTCGCCTGATGCCAACCCTTAATCTTACGAAAATATGTATAGACAAAAGTTATCAAGGAGAATTCGGCTTATTTGGAGCCGATTACCTCCACAACTTGCGCAGAAATTAGCACAAAGCATAACTCGAAGATGTGAAGCGATTATAGCTATTGGTAGTGACTATACATTTTTTTGAATATATTGCGTATAGTAAGAATTATAAGCCCATACAATGCAGTTTGTTAGAATCGTCTTGGACAAACAGTTTTTAAGTTATGGGAGTCACGTTTCGATTATTAAATAGGGAAACATGTTTTATTTACATCCTTTTACGGCTAATACCTAAGGATTAAATAATTATATATCAATCCCATGCCGAAGGGAAAAAATTGGTCCAACTTCAAATCAGTTGAACATAAAGATAAAAAAGACACTATTCCAAATGCAAAAGAAAATGTGTTTATATGCCTCAATTTATGCTTAATATTGATTCTGAGACACCTATTAAGGATCAGATTTAGATTAATATGAAAACGAGCAATGATAAAGGTAAAAATAGATATGCAGATGAAGAAAATGATGAAGGCAACGATAAAAATCAAAATAAAGATACATAAACATAAAAACAAAGGTAAATTTATTCACTTCATATAAGGACAAAGGTGTATATTAATAAGTAGATAATAAATGTAATAATAATAAAGATAGAGATAGAGATAAAAAAGGTGGGGATAAGGATGAAGATAAAGCAAAAAAGGTAAAGATAAAGAACAGGATAGAAAAAGAGGCAAAGTAAGCGATAGACAGAAAATAGAGACAAACATAATGATAAAACTGGAATAGATTACACACGACTAATTGCAATGGGAATTATTAGTGGTCGAATTTGCGATTGCGGGCGGTACTGGTCCAATTTAATTTAGCTTAAGTAATAAAATAGCGAAAATGAGAACAATAAAAAACATCGATAACAGGGTGATTTAGATAAAACAGTGCTGGCCAAAACTTACACAATCACATATTTCTATTTGGCTAAACGTCGCTTTGCTAAAGGTCAACTTGCTCACGCGTCTGATGTTAAGTATTGCTAACGAATTTGAGCAGTAGTTGAGTTAATTATTTGAACGTGAGGTATTATATTAAAAGACTTACGACTAATTAATATAGTTAAATTCACTTTCGTGCATTTTTAATTAACATATTTATTAGTACTACATCAAAAAATTTAACCAAATTTTTTAATCGTCCAAATTTGTATTAAATCACATATTTTATTAATGCAATATTTGTTAAATTACAAACGTTAAGAATATTTTTTTGTTGGTTTTGTTGGAAGGTGTGTATAAGCCCGCAGACACAATTTGTCTTTTGCGCTTACAACACATTTCCTTTTTATTCTATGCATTGAATGCAAATTCGCAATACACATCTGCACGTAGATACATACAAACATATATTGCGAATATTTTTGTTTTCAATTTCTGAGATAAAAAGCATATCTTTAAAATTCTTATCTCTTATAAACCGTTTATATTCCAACCGATTTAAGAATGTTAAGAGCCAACAAAGCACATTTACTTATGTCTTCCTCTCAATTCTATCATGTCGGGATATAAAAGCGGCGAAGTTTGGTTTGCGTCAACATAAAAAAAATTAAAACGATCTCGTAGTCCAGGAACCTCGAGAGCATTCGGAGCACCAGCAAAGGACGGACTCAAGCCGCTAACCAAAGAGCTCAACAACTAAGTTCACTAAATAATTAGTGGCTCTAGAATCCGACAAGCCGGGAAAATTACAGTTGCCCCTTATAGTTACTGGCTATACAGCCTGTACATGCATAGGCCGAAAGAGGGCAACTTAATTAACAAAAAATCTACCCACAAAATATTGAAATAAGCAAGTTTGAGGCTTTCTTGGCTTGACCACGGAAATCTCTTCAAAAGCCAAATACAAATTTCGTGAATGGTAAATGTCTGTTAAAAAGTGCCACACCCCGAGCCCACATTTGCGTCCGTAATAAAGACTATGGTAGTAACTCTTAGCATAAACGAGTATGAAACAACTGTTGGTTATATCCACTAAAACTGTTCCCTGCAATATTCGAGGCTTCAATCAGCATAAACCCAATGCTGAACCACGTCATCTCGCCTTGAGCTATGCACTCGCTCTAGCTCTCGGCATTGATGAGTTAGAAGAGCATTGGACAACTGCTGACCGCTTCGGCTAAAGCTATTAACAGCAAAAATAGAATTGAACCTACAGACACACAACTCTCAGTTCTGCTAGAGTCAAGTACTTGCCTTTGGCACGGACGAGTTAGAATTATCATTGAACGACTGTTGTCAGTCTCGACTATAACTGTCGTCAGAAATAGTAGAAACTTCAACCAACAGACGTGCAACTCTAAAACATGTCATCAGCGCTTTGGGCTAGGTTTAAGTCCTTGGCATAGACGAGTTAAGAATATTCGATGACTGTTGTCTGCTTCGGCTAAAACTGTTGCCAGCAATAGTGAAAGCTTCATCCAACGGGCATGCAACTCTAAAACACGTTTAGCTTGGCCTTAAGCTAAGTTCTAGCTATTGCCATAGACTACCTAGTGTTCATTGAACGACTGCTGTCCGCCTCTGCCAAAACTGATTCCAGCAATATTAGAGGCTTCGACTAACAGACGCACAACTCCCAAATTGCAGTTCCGCTTAGAACTTATTTATCGCCCTTAGCAGCAACGAGTTAGAATATCATTGGACGACTGATGTCCGTCTCGACTATAACTGTCGTCAGCAATAGTAGAAACTTCAACCAACAGACGTGCAACTCTATAACATGTCATCACTACTTTGAGCTAGGTTTAAGTCCTTGGCTTAGACGAGTTAAGAATATTCGATGACTGTTGTCCGCTTCGGCTAAAACTGTTGCCAACAATAGTGGAAGCTTCATCCAACGGGCATGCAACTCTAAAACACGTTTAGCTTGGCCTTAAGCTAAGTTCTAGCTATTGCCATAGACTACCTAGAGGTCATTGAACGACTGCTGCCCGCCTCTGCCAAAACTGATTCCAGCAATATTAGAGGCTTCGACTAACAGACGCACAACTCCCAAATTGCAGCTCCGCTTAGAGCTTATTTATCGCCCTTAGCAGCGACGAGTTAGAATATCATTGGACGACTGATGTCCGTCTCGACTATAACTGTCGTCAGCAATAGTAGAAACTTCAACCAACAGACGTGCAACTCTAAAACATGTCTTCACTGCTTTGAGCTAGGTTTAAGTCCTTGGCATAGACGAGTTGAAAGAGTATTAGATGAATGTTGTCCGCTTCGGCTAAAACGGTTGCCAGCAATAGTAGAAGCTTCATCCAACAAACATGCAACTCTAAAACAGGTCATCCCTATCTGTAGCGATAGGATGCGTATTGCCTCCACTGACTTCCACAAAAGAGGATGGCAGAGACTGGCTAAGAATTCCACAACCAAGCCCTTGGTCTTCTTGAGTAAAGCGAGTGGATGCTTGGATTTTAGTCGCCTTTTACGACAAGCATGCCTTACTGCGGGTATATTCTAAACCCCTAGCCCGCAGGGGGAAATCACAAAACTTAAGCCTCCATAACACCGAGAGATTCTCTAAACGAATCTACATCTACACCATTACCATTCAACAATTTTATGCCCTGCACTACAAATTACAAATACTTAATTCCCATTCGATGCATTCCTTTGCGTTTCATTTGAATTCAAAGAGGGATCTTGGTCTTAAAAGACCCTATACCTGCCACTTTGAAAGGGATAGTGATTGCGATTCTCCTTTTTCTTGACGCGATTTTGGCCGAGTTTAACAAAGCAGAGTCAGTCTTTGCTTTCTCGTGCTAACCGGCGCCAGTTGAAAAGACAAAATGAAACACCAAGTCCTTCTCCACCAATCTCCAATCCGATCTTTCCAACGCAGAGGAGGCCTTCCTCTTCCTCTGCTACCACCAGCTGGTATCGTATCGAATACTTTCGTTTCTAATCACTATGTCTACGTCGTAAAGCTCATTAAGTGATGGCGATTACTTTCGAGAAAAAAGAGAGAGTAAAAAGAATACACATCGAAGGAATAAAGCGATGTTGCCGGTTGGTTCGAGCATTGGCGAACCTGAATGCCCTTATTTTCTTGTGCTCAAGCTGAGAACAGAGTCTAGCACGATATTTACCTCATTTTTTGACACAAAAGTGCTAAAGAAAACGGTCCGGCAATGCGTAACATTACTGATAACTCCTTAGAACCCAAAACTTTAATTAAAAACATTCGTCATGAGGAGGAATTTTATGAGGAAAATATTTTAATGTTCTGCTTAACTAACATAGATCTCGCTACTTTTCTTCTATCACTTAAATTAAATTCATAAACCTCTACAAAAAAATGTAAGCAAGCAAATTTTATGACCTGTGTGTGAAAGATTTGCTCTCATACGCATTCCGCGCATTACGCGATTTACCACCAATTTTAAATTTTGTTGCCTGGCTTTTTCTCTCAATTTCTCAGCCATCCTGCTGGCGCATGGCAAATTGCACAGCTGCAACTTTTTGACCGCAACGTAATACCAAAGGCTGTCACTTATTCATTCACTGTATCTCTTGCAAGAAATCCTTTTTCCGACGTAAAGTTTACTCGTTTTCTTATTTTTTCAGGATTCTTTGAGCCCGTCTCCTGATTCACTTCATTACATTTTCTGGCGTGCGTTTTTCTTGCCTGCGTTGAAAATGTAATTTGTTGGTGTTAATGCTGATGCTACTGAAGTTGCAAAGTGCTGTTTCTGCTTCACGCCTTGCCACATTCGCAGCGCTAGCACTCCTTGTCCGGTTCCATTGGCGCCTCAGCAAAAATGTTGGCGTTGTCGCTTTTAATGCTTCGCTGAGTTTCAAGCCTGGAATGAAGGATGCCCACAAGGAGTTCGTCACTGGCGCATCTCCGCTTTCTGTGTTTCACTCTGTTTATTGGTCTTCGTTCTGGTTTGTCATTTCAATATATTCCAAGCATATGTATACTTAAATACATTACAAATAAAAATAAATTAAGGAAGATGTTAAGGTTGGGCTTAGAAATTTAAAAATTCGAAAGTTATGGAGGACATTTGGGTGCAAATTTAAAAAATTCCTTCCATCAAAATTTCTTTCAAAAATGTTCGCACCACATTAAGGATTGTCCTTCAATAATTCCATTCCTGATTGGCGAATCAACAATGAGTAGGTGAGAGAGTGCACACCTGCCCGACTACATCCGCTTTGGCTCACTGTCTTGTTTCCTTGTAGCCTACAACCTTTGCCATCAATCGCAACTCTGCTTTACGGCTCGTTCGTGGGTTGGAGCAATTATTTGATTAAAGTGATAATATGGTCTTTGAATGAAATTTCCAACAAAAACGGATGAGTGAGTTGGAAAATGCAAACGCGAGAGTAAAGACTAAAGTTGACTCTTCTGGTTGACATCGTCAGGACGCCACATAACCGCAATTTCTGAATGCAGATCCATTTACTTGTGCGTGTCGGATGTTGATGAAGATATTGATAAACGCCAAAAGCTGCAATGCAAGTCATTTTTTTTTTTATTTTTGTTGTATGTGCTGCAATTTTTTGTCTTTATCGCAGAAGCTAATTTCGTTCGTGGCGTTCTTGTTTTTTCGTTTGGCCTTGCTTTACAACCAGAAAGTAAGTTTAACAACAATTTACCCACAAGCTGAGCATTTGAACCAACCGAGTTCGTATGCGGTGGACTTTTCATTGTAATAATGTTTATAAAAAATTAAATTTAACATTTGTTAGAAAAAAGCGAATGTGCAATAATGTCGTAACAATTCGAATAAAACACTGCAACTTCAAAGAATTTTACAATTTCATCCAACTAAATTACTGCAAGAATAATTAACAACTTTAATTTGCAAGTGATTGACGTAAGAAACAACAAGAGCATATAAATTTGACTGGCGTAATGTCAAACTGACTATGAAGTGTTAATGATGATGAAAATTGCTAAGCGTCAAGGTGGATCACTTCGCCAACGGCAGCAACAGACAATGCAGTGACCTCGAGGTCACTCTAGAGTGAGACTTAAATATTTTATTTCCTAAGTCAGTGTAATAAGTACGAAAAAATTAAACATAAAAAAATATATTCATACAATAAATTAAGTTACAAAAAAATTAAGATTGAAAGCATGACAATGAACAGAAACAAATTCTACAATATTAATTTCGCATGCTTGCATGATTCAATAAAGAAATCGGACAAAATACACTGCCTGCCCAAGGAAAGACCGCTATTAGAAAAATCTTTTTCTATCATTTGGTGTTTCGGGCCCGGGCTTTCGAACCGGTGCACTTCCGAATCGTAGTCACGTACCAACCCAAAGTATAACTCCTTGTCGAACAAAAACCATATGAATAAAAATTTTAAATTTTATACAAAAATTAGGAAAATTCTCCGAACTTCACAGCAAACTTTGTTATACTGAAATTTAATGGGCAACCAAAGAGGATTAGAATTCGACACTTTTATGAAAGTCGAGCCGTTGTCGAGTTTTTATAAATCTTGAAACTTTGATTTCTATGGCTTTTTAATTTAAATTAAAATATTAATAAGTAGACAGTCAAAGCATGCCATTTCTAATGGCTTATAATAATTTCAAGAGTTGTTTGAATGTAATCATTTTGTGGGCATAAATATCTAAAACCAAATTGATTTAACACTAAACCTACCGACAATTCTTGTATACCTATTACTACCGCGCGCGGTCAAATTGACCGTTAATTAATAATGTTATCGATTTTATAATTCAAAGCAGATAATGGTTGATTTGTTGCTAAATGTATATAAAATAAAGAATTTTCATGAAGTTTCGTTAAAATTTATTTTTATATAATTTCTAAAAGTCTTTATAAAAAAAAAAAAATTTAGTTTTATACAGAATCTTATGCATACATAATATACTTTATTCGGCTTCCACACATTGCTTACAAATTATTTTAGTCTGAAATGTGCATTTGCCGCAAACATATTTTTCGCACTTCGAACAGATTTTTGTTGTTTTATAACCTTTACAAAATTTTATTTGATGTCAGTTGTCATTTCAGAAAAAATGTCAACACACTGTCAAAAAGGCTTGTTTTTCTTCTTTCGAACTAAAAACACAAATTCGAAATCGGATGGAAATTGGCGAAGTTAGGAGTTATTCTTCACATCAACCTACTGAAAAACGGTTTTATGGTCATAAAATGAGATTTTGGGGGTGTATTGGAAATTTCTCCTATACCATGTTTCTTAGTTTTACTATACCTACAAGTTGTGCTAGGTCTCCATAAAAGTATATTTAATTTTTTTTGTTTTGTCACACCGTGTTATTACACTACTGTAAGGAATAAAAAATTTACATCCATGTTTTGATACTTTACCTTCTCTCCTTCAAATAAACTATTGTAAAAAAATTGCATAAGAAAATCTTTAGAAGTGCACTACTTGAGATTGTAATCGATACTATTGTTATCTACTCTTTGCAATTGAAAGCGACTCTAAAATAAGATAACCGTATAACATTTTTTCCCACCGGTCATATTGACCGACCGCGGTTGTTAGGCCACATAACAAATTTTTCTTGGAAAATAGAAAAAAAAACTAAAAGCAAAGAGTGAAGAAAATATTAAATGCATATTATAAGAATTGTCATATAGTTGGATAACAGTATTATAACGTTTAAAAAGGTGTAAGTTTTACAAAAAGTTTGAAAATGGTCAATTTGACCGGTACTGGTAGGTTTAGTGTTAATGCAGCTGTAATGAATCATTTTACCCCAAGAGCAACAAATCTGAGCACTGTGTAATTTGTTTATTCACAATTTTATTTCCACTATTGCCAGCTACATACATACACAGGTATGTTCGCGACAGCAGTATCATCAACATTTTTCGAGTGTTGTTACTCAACCGAATAACCAACGGCCTTTCACTCCGTTCATGTCACATACGCTGCTGGCAGTTACTCACATGCGCAGTCTCTTGCCTCTTTTCCTTTATTTTTCACATATTGCCCCTCTCTTAAGCCCTGATTATTTTGTACGCTTGGCAGTGTTTACTTTCTGCTTATCAACGCCACCAGCAGACCTTCACTCCCTCCGCACAGCAAATTTCTTGCTGCCGCTGGTATCAGCACTCTAGCTAGAATAGCAACAACAAAACGTTTAGGCTGCATATTCCTATTCTGTAGTTGATGGCCGCATAGTAGACACATCAGCGACAATATGGTTGGCGCCGTAACAATAGGTAGTGAGAACTGTTTTGTTTAAATTTCATACAATGGTTGTTTTTATTATTGGTGCCGCTATAGTTGATCGTTTTTTAGAGCAAAAACTCAGAAAAAATGAATATTAACGTGCATACATATAAGGCTTTTTTGTTGTTTAGATATCATAGTGACGATGCGAAAAGATAGAAGCAAAACAAAAATCTACCAACAATTTTAGTTGCAAATAGTTCTGTTCTTCTCTTCTCTTTTATAATTTTCATTATCATTCGCCCATCATTTAATATTGCCTGCCACACACAGATTTTGCCCTTTCACGGTTTTTTGGTATGCGCTTTGCGAGCTGACTGGCATGTTGACACACGCGTTCAAGCCTTGTTAGCAACTCATGACAATGGCAAAAACAAAACAAAAGCAACCAACCAAGCAACAACGAATAGCAAGCACAGACGGAGGTTAAAAACACCCTGTAATTCCACCCTCTCTTTCAGCTCTGTCTCCCAAAGCTATACCAGCATTCTTGTTGATTCATTATTATTATTACTATTTTGCTGAATATTACAGCAATAAAATCCAACAATAATAACAAAAATATAATAGACACCAACAACAGCAAATAAAACACCAAGCAACCAAACAAATGAGCGGGTGAATGCTGGGCGGAGAAAAAATTCATTGGCAGCGACATTAGCAAAAACGCAAGCAACAGCAGGTCAACAACACACTGGCCAACCGGTTGGCTGGATTTATGGCGTTCAGGCGGCCAGCTGAACGGTCTGCCGTTCGGTCCAATGTCTGAATGGTTCGAGAGCTTGGCTGTTATTTGTTTTAGCGGCTAGTCGTCGCTTGTTGCGGTCGACTATTTGACTACTATTAAAATGTGGTGTTCCAGAGGCCGCAGCGGCGGATGGCCAGACGAATGAGCAATGAAACAAAATAATAACTAACTAACGTCACACACAGAAAAGAAATTAGTGAACTCGGAAAGACGTCCAATATTTCATTTTAAGTGCTCACCGTGTTCTCCACCTAGATTAAGTGCTTTGTTAATCACAGAGGCACTGGATAATTACTCAAAATTTCATACTACGACTCTGATTTGTAATACCATATAAAGCCGAAAATCGTTTTTTATTAACAACATTTTGCCGTCAGATGCATCTGTTATAGTTCATTTTCGATGTAGGCTGTGATCGGTTCCGGTAATTGTACCCATAAGGACATGCACATGATACACTTTTCCCCGAAAATTCCAAAGAAATCCATTCCCATGGGAATGTAAGGCAAATTTTGAATACCTGATCCTGACCCTTCGTTTTGATCGAAATTTTTGCCTCACGAAATATGTCTAATGTAAAGGAGTGGAGGAGCTCTGTAGGGAAGTGTACTATTACACAACTGTTTCTTTTCTTCAAATTTCATATAATCAACTGCTGAGTAGGACGTATAGTTTTTTTATTTAAATTTTAATGCTACTCGTAAAATGCTGCTGGCCCTGTCGTATAGCACTTGCATACCTCTTACGGATCTTACGTTCAATATATACATACAACCATTGAAATTTTTCTATAATTTAAATGCGACACAATAACGCGTCTTTATTATATCCTAATTAACTCTATTACCTTCCATTACAGGACGTCGCTTTGGTAACTTTGACTAATCGTACAAATTCTCAGCTCGGAATTCGTTCGCTCGTGCAGGTTTTCTTAGCAAGGAGGCACTCTGTTGCGACTATGGATCCATTAATCTATTGCAAAAGTACTAAGTCAGTGTCGTGAGATCCACTTTTACTGTTTTTAAATTTTTTACGTTTGTTTTTATTATTGCTTGTTCCGGAAACCACAGCGTTCCTTTGCTGCCGCTCGCTTGTAGCTCAAAGTAATTAAGTTAATTTGTTTTTTATGGCTTTTAGTGGAAAGAGCAAAATAGTTAATAAATTAATACATTTATTCAAATCCACTTATACAATAACACTTGATCTTAAGTATACTGAGCGAACAGCACATAAACGCTAAGCAATAAAATATGGTAAATAAAAGAGCGTAACTAATTGACTAGGGCAGGATAGGAGGAGAGTTGATGAATGTTAGCCCATTTACTGCACAAAGTATTTACAGACGATGCACAGTAATTTTCCGATTTTACGAATATTTGACTCAACGAAAATCGCACATAATGAACCAATGAATAGCATTCGTTGAGTACCTTAAATAACGACTAAAGAAATTTGGCTGTTGACAGTTTCACGAGCTCTATACAAAATTAATCTTTTCTAAGAAAATAAGACGTATTCTTTTACGTTTTACGTACTGTATCTCTTAGAAGTAAACTTAAGACTAACAGTAAGGATTTAAATCTTAACCTAATTTAAGTGCTTTTAAGCCCGCTCGCTTCTGTTAATTGTGTGTGAGAGAGCAGTAGTAGGGGATACGAGTAGTGCCACAAAACTGTATACAATACCATATTGGAGTTATATAATACTCGTAGTACTTTGTAGGTTTGCTCGCCGTATAATGACTTTAGTTCTCGATGCATTTTTGTACCAAAAATCAAATGAGCTCAAAGGTATCTGTATTAATCAGGATGATGCAATCGAAAGTAATTGTAATAATTGAAAAATTGTAATAAAGACACAAATAATGCTAAATATTAAAAAAAATCAGTATTGCAAAATAGTCGTTCATAAAATCGAAAAACTACTGTATTAAGGCTAAAGGTACCGTAACCACGGTAAGTTACAGTGAGATGCATAGACGACAATTCAACCCACTAAAATTGTATGTCCCCGGATAAGTACATGCATACATCACACAAAATGGAGGGAGAAATAATGACGAAAACAAAACAAAACCAGAAGCAACTGAGGAAAACAAAGAGAGAAAACCGGTCAAATGCAGCAAACGACAATACATACGTGAGCCCCCACGGCAATGGCTGAAATTGTGGAGCAGATGAGAAAAGCACGTATGCATAAATGAGTGCGGAAAGAGCGTCAGTCAAACAGTCAGTCCGCCATCTAATGGGGCGAATGAGTACGCGCACGTTTTGTGCTTCGTGTTTTGTATTCGGCCAGTTGCTTGCTCTAATCATTCCATTTGCAAAATATCTGCTAATATCTAATGATGATGATGCGGCTGTTATCTTCGGCTTTGTTTAAGTGTAAATGATCAGAGACAAACATGCATATGCATGTATAGCCTATTATAGGGGCGATTCCATTTAGCGGGCTATGAGATGGGAGCTAGTATATGAAATATGGAAATACATTTGAGATCAAATATTCTAGAAAGCCGTTTGAGTAGTCTGTTTGTCCTCCGAATTTAAAAATTACATATTGAGAACAAAAACTGTTCAAGTTACGAATCCAAATATGTACACAGAGCCAAAGTTGAGAGTAAAGTTCAAAACCCGTCTTGAGGAAGGTTTTTTCATTTCAGGACAAAATTTGAATTTTTGATACTCATCAAAGTCCTCAAGTTATTGTCTTGACATTTTCTTAATCTGAGGTTCTGAGAAGATTCAATGGTGGCTATTCGATTAGTCGAGTCGTTATAAAGGATTCATTTACAATTCTTATTTGTAAAACTTCTCTTTGTTTACCCATTTAATAATATTATGATGTTAATTTAAGATTTTTTAATCCGTACATTGTTTTTAATTTGCAGAAATATTACAGCAGTTGCACGAGCACGCACTCAATTATTCTCTGTCTCAGTTGTCACTATAATTTGTGTCAGCGTAGCGTATAATAGCGCGCAATTTTTCAAATGTTACTTGTCGATTCAGTGTGGGATTTTGCAGAGAGGGGAAAATCACAAAAAGACAAAAGACACAAAAAATTTCAAGTGGAAGTGCTAAGTGACTGATCATAATACAAAAGCAAAAAAGCAAAACAGATTTATGTGGACGCTGTATGTAAGTACGACAAGCAAACTACGGCAATGCCCGGCCTCTTTATAAATATTTCATGATTTTTTACTTCACTGTTTTGTGTTAAGCACTTCGCTCGAGCAAATAAATATTCGTTTTAAGTTTTTTTCTTTTTTTTTGCAAACAGCAAATGGCGTCGCTGTGTAGAAACAAATACGACTACTTCGAATATAATAATTCGAGTAATAAACAGCGGGCACGAGGTTAGAACACACAAACCACTTAATTTCTCTTCTCTACGTCTCTCGAAAAATGCAAATGTCAAAATAAAAATGTAAATATGTGTGCATTAGTATGTATAAATGTGTAATTGCCATGAGTTATGAGCTTATACGTAGAAGCCATGAAATCAACAAGTCACGTGAGCTGGGCGTGCTGCAAATTGTATACCGGGCATGTTTTAAAACAACAAATAGTTCATAATAGAAAAATTTAGAAAAACTGTCTGGGTGTTGCCCATAAAAAGTGTGAACTTTGTAATTTGTAGCTCTAATTGATTGAGAAAATGTATACAAAATGAAGGATGCTTTACGTCAATGATGTATAATGATTAAAGGATAGAGATGAGACTTGCTTTGTTAAGGATTGTAACACAGATTTGCAGTACTATAATTATTCAAAAAAATCAAACTTAAATGCGAAATTCGATTAAAGACACTCATGGTTAAACAACCAAAAAACATATTTTTTCTTAATGACTTTGCGTAGCTCTTCTGAAAATCACGTCTTCGAGCGTATATTCGACGAGAAAGAGTTCCCCACATGTTTTCGAGGATCGTGATGGCCAGTCTTATACTTGAATCTGCTCCTCCTGAAGTCAACTTCGGGTGGCACGTGACGCAAGTGTGGCTGAAATATGTCCCTAGCTCCTTCATAAAGTTGTTCAAGACTTTTTTCAAGATATTTATGTAGCCATCCGAGTTTATACGACCGAAAATTTTGCTCCTAAATGTGCTGTTATGGTAACATAAACCAATCCAAACCATCAAGGAACAACATCCATAATTTCGCTTGATAGAAAAACAGTTACCAGTAGTAATTAAAACAATCAGAACCATCGAAATAGAATATTTTTCGTCTGTAGAGATCACATTTCTTCACTCTTCGGTCTATATGTGCTGTTGTCAATTTCTAGACTGGCGGGTTTGTGTGGCTGCGACAAAGTTGGTTTAACTAAATTGAATTCCGCGGAGTGTATAATACAAATACCATCCCGGTAATGGCAACTTAATATTTACGTAAATTATTGTTAGGACACCAGCCACTACATCGCACTATCATGGCAACATACTATGTTGAAATTCTTCAGAATTCTCATGTCTATTCTGGTATTAGAAGTTGATAAAACAGTTCGTAAATAACCTGCATTCCAATAACCGCAATCGAAACGCAGCAGCGATAAAAACGGGTTGCGGCTTTATATTATTTTTTTTACGAAAATTATTAATCGTGAGAAATTTTCTTTACTAGTTGAATAAATGGGGCCGGGAGAATTTTCTGTGTTACTTTCCGTTTCATTATGATTTAAATGAAACGCAATTGAACCAATTTTTGGCAGATTCCTATGCGTAGATGAAATAGTACAAAACTAGAAAAGTGATCCGAATGCTGATCGGATTAGATTAGAGTGAATGGTATCGGTCGAATATCACAATAGACATGACAATGACTCACGGCGAGCAAACAGAAGAATGGTTTGAAGCCAATAACATTCCCGTATTGGGGTGACTGGCTTATTAGTTGTTTAAAAACCCAGGAGGAGAAATGACAAACGAAAATTATTTTTTATAGTACCGTCATCTTTCAATTTGCTCACAGTAATACAAAGGGTTTCTCAACTCGGTATAGCATAGACTTAGTCGATTTGCCCACTCTAGTAGAGATCGCCCCATCTGCCGTTCGGAGGCAAGATAAAACTGCATAAATTAAAAGTAACTTTATCTCCCAGGTTTTAATGGATTTCTAACTCAGCAGCGCCAGCATAGAATTCAAATTGCAAGATTGTGTATGTTTTCATAGCATATTTACCGATAATGTTCAACCATTTTGGGCTGAATTAGAGTGACAGTTGTTCAAATCTTCAACTCACCTGCAATGACAAGAAAAAATAAGTATTAGCAGGTTCTTTGTTTATTAGTAATAACTGCAATTAATATGATTAACTCAATGGTTACATCTACTGGGCTAAAGCACTCAAAATTTCAACACATCGAATAATTGATCAACCGCTGTGTTTAATCACTCCATCATTACACATACACATTACATTGCATACGTATAATAATCACACATTCATATAATAATAATAAACATCGAATTACATATGTATTTGTGAATACGATAGATTCATAGGATCTTTCGTTTCATTTAACTATCCAGAACAGTACTTTATATGTAAACTTATAGTACAAATACATTTGCATAGTTATGCATTTTGTCGTCTGTATTTGTGCTCGACGAAGATGGTTGAACATTTTCATGACCTCATTAAAGAACAAGAGAAAAACGTGTAATGGCTTAGGCGATACAGATGTGACGACAAGCCTAATGCGAGAAATGTCGGAGTGGCATAACAACTTTGTATATGGATACTTATAAGTTCGTAAGTAGGTATTTACGTTTGACGTTTTCGTTTATGCATAGCTTAGGTTGAAAACAGCAACACGTTGAATGGCCTTCAAGCTGAATATGCGAAGATGATGGCGAGAAAAAAGCAAATGAGTATATAAAAGGTATGTTGAATAGTAATAGTAATGTAAGAAATACAAAAAAATTAAGAAAAACGCCCAAAACAAAACAATATAAGGCATAACAACAGTGATTAACGAAATGGGCCAAATGAGTTTCAAGCATAAAATTAAATAAAAAGTGAACAAAATAAAAATGAAGACAATTTTATATGTGTAAAATAAATTAATGAGGAGAATTACAGTTAGTTACAAAAATAAAATTAGCCAATAAAAATAGAAGTATATTATAACTAAAAAGAGCATTCAAGAGACTCACAAGACTCACAAAGCAATAGCAAATTAATTTCCCAGGAATTGTTTTTGCTTTTCGTTTAGCCAGACGAAAATTATTTAATGTTTTTGGAAATAACTACATATACGAAAGCTGTAATTAACACAAACAAATAAATTCGCATGAACCTCTTCAAAAATTTAAAGAATCTCCTCTTTGATTGACGTACAGAAAATGCTAATTACAAGGTGTTTAGAAAAATACACATCTTTTTCTCTTTTTTCGTTCATCTTTGATTAGCTATATAAAAGAATATATGCGTCTAAAACTGGATTGAGACATTTTAGTACTTCTTTAGAAATTTAGTACTGATCCAAATGCGAAGAGAAGACTGCTTGCTTCGGTTTTTAATATTTCCATACAAAAACTCGTATATATTACTAATTTACTACTTTAGAGGTCACCGCATGTTAATGAGGCAAGAATACCGTGAAACGTAAAACAAAAATGTGAGGATGTTGATCAGCTGCTTGACGCCTTTCCATTCCGAACTAAGGCAAGTTGCTTAGTCAGTTCAGGCCACTTCAAAAACGGAAGTGGGGCGAGCAACACTAAGACTAGAAAAGTGTAAGAGTGCAATATTGAAATAATTCATTTCAACGCACGTGTCAAACGAAAAATATAACAATGCAATACGGAGTAACAGAGTGGAAGAGTAGATTAATGCTGGGCTAACCTTAAATAATCGAATTGTTGTTTACATTTGTCTAGTAGATACTAGATTCAAATAATTGTTCGGTTAATTGACTAACTTGACTATTTATAACACTTGGCACTAATCGCCTTAAAGGCTTAGGGGTTAGGGTAACTTCTTCTCATTATAACAATTAAGAGAATTTGGTAACATATTTGCTTGAAATATTGTACATAGTGTCACTATCTTCGTTTTCTTCTCTATACTCGACAATTTCTTCTGGGCTTGGTTCGATACATTCATTATTGGCTACCACGACGTCCTGGGAGAAAATAGACTGTATAAAGGTATAACTTCTCTAAAATACACTTACTTTTCTGGCTCCTGCTCCTTCTCTCTATTATGAATGCTCTTCAAATGGGCTGCTAAAGACAGAGTGGAATTATTGCAGCTCATATATTTTCCACCTATAATCACTCGATTTCTTTGATTGAAAAATAAATTATACACCCAGCTTTGCTTACGAAAACTAATTTTAAATGAATACAAGTAAAATCCTAGTTGCTTGACGTGATAAAAATTTACTTTAAACAACTTTCACATATCGAACGGTGGAATACTGGCTATTTAATTTTCAATCGATGCAAAAATTGCTACTCGACAGTTTGAATAATCGGATAGTTGGACAATCAACTGTTAAGCAAACAAAGAAGTGGTAACGGCAAGAAGACAGATTTTATTCTTTGAATAAATCCTGCGGAGATTTATTTAAACTCTTAATATTGCATGAATCAATAAATATCAGACTAATATTTCCGTAGCTGGGTGTGATGCAAAATTCGAGCTCGCTCCAGGTACAAAATGGTGTATCTCTACATTTTTAAACAATTTGGAAAATCGTTTGTTAGTTTGCTCAGCCTAAGTACTTTATTAGAGGGTCAACTTACCTTATTCCTACGGGGATGATACACGAGCATTGTGATTGCTTGAGTGTGTGAAAGAGCATTAGACATTACAATAACAATGCCATTATTATGTTCTGTAAATTTGTACGTGTCCTATTTGCGTTGCCACCACAAAACGGGTTAAAAATAGGCGGTCAGACGAGCGCACCACATGTTGATAATTGAAATGATACCGCAAAAGCCACGGGTGAGCAAGCAACATTTTGTAATGATAATACGTGGTTGAAAATTAATCGAAGGTGGGCCGACCGGATGTGCTTGAAGGTTATGGGAAGAACAAAAGTAAATTTAAAATGTGCATAATTGGAAACGCGCTGCCTCTTTTAAATGCACTAATAGATTTTAGAGGTTTAAAAAGTTTAAAGAAGTAAAAGAAATTAAAGGCGAATTCAGTAAATTTAACGGGAAATAATCAAACAGTTAAATTGTGCAACCGTTTTTTACTACTTCTATGTCATTCTTAATTTTATCTTCTAAGTCAAATTACTTTTTTGACCTTTCTGAACCGTACTTTGCCCTATATATGGAAATTAATTTTCCTTCCTCTTATAACTATTTTTTATTTTTGCTAAATACTTTCATCTACTTTCATTCCGTTTTTTCTCCATAAGAGTATCTAAAAACATGGAAAATTAATTTTAGTAATTTGGATGTAAGATCTTAAAATGCTTTTTCCTTTGTAAACTTGGGCTCTCATCTAAATAAGGAGTCTGATTTTGTAAACAAATCCAGATTTCTTGGTTTCAGTTTTTAACTTTGCCTATGCGCTCTGCTTGTTTCTTCTAAGCATAGAAAGTTGGTTGGTTCAGTAAGTGAGTTTGGTAGAAAACTTACTGGGCCAACATTGTGGAATAGACAAATGAGCAGGTGTATGAAATAAATCGTTTGATGGCGGCTGCTTTTGTGTACCATAACGCCGTAACCATAACCGTAGCCGTATACATCTGTAGAGTTTTGGTTTTTGCCCGTAACCGTAAGGAGGTGTTAAATTTTATTTGAATATTAGAAATGAACGACAAAGAATTAATTGACTTAGTGAAAAATTATGCATGTTTTTATGACAAAATGCAAATGTTGTCTTTAATTTTACTTCAATATCAGCTGTGTATGGTTACGGCATGACTAATCGACAAATGCTGTAATGTTGCGGCTATGGCGTTATGACTACGGCTCCGCTAAATGTAGATTTAGGTGAATTATCGGTTAGAGTTGTTAACGTAGGAGAGGTGGATTTGTGTAGTGGATAATTGACTAAGTCATTTGAGTGGGATAAATAAGGTGAGTAAGATGAGTATCAGCTGCCAATCATAGTTATGTCATTGCTCATATTTTGTAGGTTTTCATTTACTTTATATTTACTTTTATTCGCCATGTGTGGAGAAGCATTAGTAGTTACCACCGCATGCTACCTGGTTTCCATCAAGGACTTCATAAACTTATATACTGGTCTCACTCCTTGTTCTTTGAGGTTATTAACTTCGTCACTTACGTTGTTAAGGTATGGACTGTAAATTGTGCCTTTCAGTGAGTTAAGGTTATCGTGAAAGTTAAACTTGACATTGCAAACATCAGTAAGTTACTCGGTCGATACAAATGTGTTTACTATATTGGTGTTCTTTACTAAACTATTGTGTGTAGTAAATTCCCATCTCTTAGCTCTGATATGTTGTCAATTTTCGTACTGATACTTTTTAGAGCTTTATGAATACGAGTAGCAAAACATGAATATTCTTCTGTGGTTTGTTTGGATCTACTGAAATTGTCACTAAAAACGTTGAGCTATTTTTTTTTTAATTATTATTATTTTCTTTCGAGAAAAGTGGGATATTTTACGCTTTCTTCTTGGCTGGACTTGCCATTAATAAGGCAAGTATGTTGACTCCAAGAGGGGCCGTTAAACAGTTGTACAGAATTTATGCACGAAATTCTACAAAAGTGAAAATAAAGAAATTGAAGAAGCAATAAGAAAACCAATAAATAAATAAATATAAAGACTTCTATGATCAAAATTTGGAAAGTTTTATTTATTTTTATTTATTTATTTATAACAAATTATACAATAATAAATTAGAGTATAAATTAAGAAACGCGACACTAGCTACGAGGCTTTCAGTCGTCTTTTTAATGGAGAAATTGTTAATTTATTTAAGTGGGATGAAATGAAATGTAAAAAAATTAATGATTAAAACTAAGCGGTTATTGTTATAGAATAATAAAATAAAATAATACTTTAATCTACGCTAAATTAAATTTAAGATATCCTGGTTCCTTAAGAAATTGTATATTGTCACGATATTGTCATAGCTAGGTGTAGATAATGCTCTACTTAGGTTAATGTTGTCAGCGGTTTCGTACTCCTTCGTTACTGGACATTGGTTAATAAAGTGCTCCACTGTGTTTGGACCACCGCACAAAGGGCAGCAGGACGGACTTTTCCTGGTTAGGAGGTGTGAGTGGGTAAAAATTGTATGACCCAGTCTTAAACGAGTATACGGCTTCAAGAAATTAGGGGTCAGACTCACCGGATAGGATGGCGTTAGTCTCTTTGGATTTAATTTGTAATAGTGATGTCCTTGCGTTGTCCAGTCTGCTAAATCGACATTACGTCTTTCTTTCTTTATGGCGTTAAACAGGTCCGTTTTGCTTATAACTTTAAGCATAAGTGTAGGAGATTTGTTGACATTTTTAGCAGTCGTATCAGCTGCTTCATTTCCTGAGATGCCAGCATGACCGGGTATCCACATTAGTTTGATTTTGTTTGGTGCTGCAATAAGCGAATTTCTAATCGATGAAATAATTTTGTTCAAATTAGACGGTGATTTGATTGCTGTGATGCATGATTTGCTGTCAGAACAAATCATATATTTCCCTTTGTTTT
Organism: Anastrepha fraterculus; assembly: GCA_037575425.1. Lineage (NCBI taxonomy): Eukaryota > Metazoa > Arthropoda > Insecta > Diptera > Tephritidae > Anastrepha > Anastrepha fraterculus. The sequence goes on along the minus strand of JAYXIM010036916.1, from coordinate 2,184 downwards.
TTTTGCATACTCAACGGCTAGTTCGATTGCCAAGGCTTCAGCAGTGAATATTGTACACATTGGATAAAGAAGCCATTGTGATATTGCGGCTCCATCTTGGTTGATTACGGCCAGAGAGGTGTAGTCTGAAGTCTTAGATCCATCAGTGTAAATGAAGCTCCATCCAGATGTTCTATAACATTCAAATGTCTCCGAGAATGTAGCTCGATATACCGTGTTTGGTGTGTTTTGCTTAGACAAGCTAAGTAAGACGTCTTCAAATGATCTGGGGCTAATGAGCCAGGGAGGGAAAGTTTCAACGACTCTTTTCGCTCGGTAAAGAGTTATGAAATTCTCCTTGGCGAAAACGAGGGATCTTGATATGGATGATAGTATCCTCGGGTGCGTTTTTCGTAAAATTGCATTGTTGAAAATGTTTGTTAACGCCATATTTGTGGTGTCGAGTTGTTTTGCAAGAACACGAGATGTTGCATCAGTAACTCTATTGGGGATACTCGGTAAGCCGGCTTCTGCTAGTAGAAACTTTATTGGTGAAGTTGGAAAAGCTCTAAGGCTTCGACGAATTGCTGCATGATAAGGCACTGAAATTTTGCGGATTAAAGATGTTGCACAGTGTCCGTAGATTGGCAAGGCGTAGTCTATTTTCGATAGAAGTAGTGCTCTGACAACATTAATAAGTGTCGTAGGATGTATATAACTATGCTTGCAGGACAAATACTTAATGATATTTAATCTATTTGCTAGGGAATTTCTAATATAATTACAATGTGGCTTAAAAGAGTACTTAGAGTCTATAATTAATCCTAGCAACATTAAGTTTTCTTTGGGTTGAATAGCATAGTTGTCTATTCTCAGTGATATGTTGCACGGACTCCTCTTTCGGCAGATATGTAAAAGATTAGTTTTCTCTAGAGAGAGTTTTACACCTGAAGTTATGGACCATAATGAAATATCGTTGAGAATATCAGTAAAGATATTTTCAACACTAGATATGTTATTGGCTTTTGTGTATATGAGTACGTCATCGGCATAGATTTGATGCTCTATGTTCTTGTATTTGCATAGGAGATGGCTCAATTCATCAAAGGCTATGATAAAAAGGAAGGCAGAAAGAGGTGATCCTTGAGGGGTACCGTTTGATAAATTGCAGGTAGATGAGAGTGAGCCATTGACAGAGACTGAGAGTTTTCTGTTAGTTAGAAAAGATTTCAAGAAGTTTAGCATTTTAGGACCAACTTTCCATTTTTGTAATTGTTTTAAAACGACATGAATTCCAATGCGGTCAAATGCTTTTTGGAAGTCCAATGAGAGCAGGGATACATGACTTTTACTAGACAGGGCGTTTGTTACAAAATTGTCAAGGGATAGCAAGGCATCAATTGTGCCATGTCCTTTTTGATAAGCCACCTGACGCGAGCTGATGAGGTTATTTCTTTTGGCGTACCATGCAAGACGGTTGCCGATAATCTTTTCTAGAATTTTCCCTAGGCAACTTAAAAGGGAGATAGGGCGATAGCTATTAACATCAGTGGATGGTTTTCCAGATTTAAGTATTGGAACTATGTTTGATGTTTTCCAGGACTGCGGATAAATGCCAGTGTCAAGAATATTGTTGTATAGCTTTGTTAGTCGTACCTTGATTGAAATTGGGAGATTTTTGATTAGTGGGTAAGAAATTTTGTCCAATCCAGGCGTTTTACCTTTTACTGAAGATAGAGCATATTCGAATTCTGATAACGAAATTTCGGATTCTATTAGTTTTGCAGATCGAGAGAGGTTATATGCTATTAAAGGGAAATTGCCTAGGGTTAATGCCTTGCTATTGCGAAATTGGGGGCTGAAATTTTCATCAGCACTGGCGTTAGCAAAGTGGTTTGCAAAGTAGTTTGAAATTTGATCGGGAGTGACTAAAGGTCCCGCAGATGTGTTTAATTGGGAAATTAGCGTATTTTTTGGTCCACCGGACAGGATGTTAATATTATTCCATATTTTCTTTGGGGAGGAAGAAGGATTTATATTTGCTGTAAAGTTTTGGAAGCATTGTCGCTTCGCTTCTTTAGCCGTGCGGCGAAATAGAGCATTCGATCTTTTGTAGGCTACTAAGTTTTCAAGCGTTTGACAACGTTTATATTCATACCAAGTCGATTGCTTCCTTGATCTAAGAGATGCTAGATTAGAATTCCA
>JAYXIM010036912.1:0-12211 GCA_037575425.1 Anastrepha fraterculus | reverse complement strand
CAGCATTCGGGAATCGGAAGTTTGGGAAGATGGTAAAAGTCTCCCGATCAATATCGTTTACAGGGTTCGGCACAATTAAAAAGTCCATAAATTTAGTTTGGAAAATTACTTTTATTGCACTCAAAGTAAAAAATGTGTAAAAATTATACAAAATTAAGAATCAATTTACTTTTGCTCGATATGACTACCTTTTGCCTTCGCAATGTCCTTGATACGGTCCAGAAATGAATTGCAAGCTGCCCGAATGTGACTTGCAGGTATATTGGCCCACTCGAGGTCAATAACTTTTTTCAGCACCTCGAGACTGGTGAATCTTATAATTCGGACCTTGCTCTCCAAAACGGCTCAAAGAGAATAATCCATCGGATTTGCATCTGGTGAATTTGACAGCCATTGTGTGGGCATTATAAAGTTCGGCACTTTGTTTTTTAGCTATTCTTGGTTCACTCGAGAGAGTAGACGTCTGCCTACGAGTATATACTTGTCTTTTTCCTGGATTTCGTAGTAGAAAGATGCCTTCTAGCATGCCTAGAAGTTGGCTCAGGCTCCAGCAAATGTCTGCAGGGTTGATTACTACGGTAGTACCAAAGTAGAAATTATTTGCTAAGCATTTTGTGTGAGCCTTAACCGGCTACATGGAAGCCTCGTTGTGAAGGTGTTAGACAGAAGCCTTCAGAAGGCCTCCCGTGGCTGTTCAGATTGCAGTATTTTGACAGGTCTGGAGCTTTGTCCACTGCGTATCACTAGTGCCAGGCGTGCAGATGGGATAAGTATAATTCAGAACCGGACGGCAGCATTTCTTTGCTTCTGTTTCAAGTGCTATCGGCTAGCGATTTGAGGACCTTATTGCGGTTTTGAACCCCAGTGGGAATTACGGCTATATAGGCTGAAAAGGAGAGTAATCTATTGAAAGTGACATCCAATATTTTGGAGTTGTTAACTGTCGGTTTTCGTGTGTCATCCACTTTCATCTTTAACTGTAGTTTGACCTCTTTCGTCCGGTAAAGGTTGCCGTGGATGTCCTACTACAAAGTTGCAGATTCCTCGCAGTGAGAAAGCGATAAAGGTTTAGTCCTATTTATGCCGCATAAGAAGGTATAAGATGGCGCCTTGTTAGTAACCAACTATCAGTCTCCAATCTATCATAAATGGAATGGGGATTTTCGTTTTGTGTGCGCGAAACATGATTTTTACAGTTTTCCAAAATTCCAAATGCTTTCTACTTTCCATCAACTCTTCTTCCTTTCTTGGCATGCAATCAGGTGTTTGCGTGTGCAAAAAATGTTCTTCGCTGTCTCTTTACCTTACCATGTTCTTATTTGTCTAGCTCATTCCCTCCCTTGAGGATAGTTTTGTACCATCAAGAAAAATGTTCAAATGCAACTAGGTAATGATTGCTTGGTACAAGGCTTGAACAATACGCCGAATGGCGTAGAAACTCCCACCTAGGCTCTCATTGCATCTGGCGTATCGTTAAAGATGTTTGCAGATTACCGTGGATTGCTGGAACGTGACACCCAAGTTCAAATTCCCCAATTCTAGTCGCTTCTGGTTGCCTGCTTCATTACAGTCAGCTGCCCGCCTTAGAGAAATGGGTGAGTGCAGCATGCATAATTCGCTTCTAATCCCACCAAACACACGGAAAAATTTGCTTTACCGCTTACGTGGGCTTGGCGAGTGCTTGGACCAACTCATCGCGATTTGACCACCATCTTTTTCGACTGTTGTTCTCGTATGCGACCGATTCTTCATCTCCACTTACCATCTGCATAAATATTGGATCAACTTTGTTGCGTTTCAGCACAGAGACCTGGCTGTCAATAAAAGTATTTGGCATCAATTCGTGTAAGACCTATGCAGCGAGCCTCTTTTTTAGACCACCTCAATAGCAAAAGTTTTCTGGGTAATCATCTGTTTCTGAACTAGACGGGGTCTTCCATTTTCTAACCTTCTGAAAAATGTCAAAAATATTATGCGGAACAAGATTTGCTGGGTTTCGCGATTTTTTAATTTTCTTAAAAAATTTCAAAATATAATACGCGAAAAATTTTTCTGCCAGAGTCTAAAGCGAGTTCGATCTTAAAAAAATTATGAAACAAATAAAATATACATTTTGTGTATTCTAGTTTTTTTTTTTCCTCGCTGCTGCACATGAATTCGTTTGTTTGTGAGAAAAATGCCAACCAAAAAGTGAAGTTTGTAGAAGAATAGGGCGTGTAGCCTGTGTAAGCGGGCGTATCAGGGACTCTGGCGAGCTCGCATTTGCTCTTGAGTGCATTTACACGTATGTCTACATATTTTAGTACAATGAAAATAATAACTGTAATCAGCGCAGCAAGCTACATAAAACTGCAAAACAAGAAAAACAAAAACAAGAGCAAAGTTGCAAAAAGTTAAAGCAGTGCTAAATATTATTTAGGTAAGTACTGCGACTGTCAAGCCGCAACAACAGCAGTCATTATGTGGCGGATGATGCGGAGTGTGAATTGACAAAACAACTGCTTTTGTGTTGACAGCGGCAAAGATAGCACTCGTAGGTATAATATTTTCAAATTAAGAAAGAAAAATTTTGAATATCCCAACTAAAGGCAGATAATGTAGCTGAAATCGCATTTTCTATGGTAAGCAAGCAAAGCAAAACGTATTCAGAGTCACATGCAACGCATGAGTTTTGATAAGAGTGAATGAAAGTACCTATTTCGGCAAATACGGTAATTAAAAGTTATGATATTCTATATGAAATGGAGAAATAATTCCGCACAAATGAACAACTATGAGAATATTTCTGTGCTCTGCTAAATCGAGTGAAAGTCTTAATTAATTTATGTGCACCACTTTAAGCCTTTATTTGTCTTTAATTTATGATAAATTCTCAGCCATTGTCTTCCACCTTTCGACACAAAAAGAAAACTAATCCTTTAATACAAAAAAATAGAAATATCTAAGCTGATTTAAATGTGTGCTGTTTTTTCAATTTCTCACTTTTCTGGCACAAAGAAAAATCGAGTGCTGAAAAAACAAGGCATTTACATAGAAAATAAAACCATCAGATCGTGCAATACAATAGCAGATTTTCATTTGCTCATTTCACGGCGCTGATGTCGGAAAAACTTTGCAGTAATTGCATTCATTAAATGCGTTCTTTTTTTGCTGTTCCGTTAACTAATTCAATGTGAAGACTTGAAATAAAAAAAAAACTTTTTATTTTCAAAAAGACAAAAGTAAAGTGCGAAGCCAAAAGTTTTCACCACTTTCAGTTCTGCTATTTACATATATATTATATTTTTACCAAGGACTCGACCGCATTCGCCAATTTATTGCTTTATGAAAATAAAGTGAAATTGTTTGGGTTTTCATGGAAGTGAGAAAAAGGACACCGAAAACGCATATAATTAACTTATTGTAAAGAAATAAATCAGCAGCTAAATATGAAGGATGATAGAGGAGTGGAGTGTGACTTAGCGCAAAGTGCAGAGAAAAAAGTAAATTTTACATTTTTTAATGAATAATAAATTCATTTTATTACTAGTTGGTGGCCGCGGCATCCTACGCATATAAAGCGAAATACGCTTTTGCATAAAAGTTTAGGAACACTGTTGTTGTTTATATGACCTTTGAAAACTTTCGAGCAAACGTGGGTGATTCACAAGAGGTCGTAAATGTCTTATATCGTAAAGTTTGCACTGGTTAAATAAATGTTCGCAGGACTTGAAACCACAACCAACCATTTTTGAGCGGTGTGAAAATTCATAATGTGACTTTTGCGGGGCCGCTTAAATATAATTAATTTTTTGCCATTTGAAGTTAACGATATAGAACTATACGACGCTTAGGATACCCTCATATTATATTATATAAAATAATGATTATGAGAGGATTTAGCACCACGACTTGAAAAACCATTTGCGCCTCCTCCATGGGTTCGGAGATCCGCAAGGGCATCTCCCTCAAAGAGGTAACGGGTACGACGACCCTGCGGTCCCTAGTCAAGATGCCCTTCGTTTCAGCGACTTTATAAGAGTTAGCTAGCTGTGCAAAATCCAGCACATGTATGTTCCCATATCGGGCGGTGTGTTGGCCAGTGTCTGTTCACCATGTTAGGTGCAACCGAATGTATGTAAAAAGCATGACCGGTATGTAACGGGGCGCACTGGGAGTCCCTAGATAGGTCGTTATGGCTTTCCACCTGCGACCTGAAAGCGGTGATGTGAGTTCGCTCTGCCGATGTGTTAGCTCCGGTGTATATCGGTAACCAGCCGCCTTGAACCCTGGTCAGGCAGTGTTCATTGGGCGAAAGAGTAGTAGCTTTCGTTGCTCCAGACGAGCGCCGGCCCGTCCGTGTTTTCTGGGATCGGTAAAGCGTAGGTCAGGCCTCAAGAATTAGACGTAAGAGGGCGCGCAAACACAAAAAGGGAAAAAATTGCATCTCCGCGACAAGAGTTTATTCTCAAAATGCGAGCTGAAGAAAAGGAAGCCGTAGAGAAATGTTTGAGCGTACTTAAGAAGATGAAAGCAGTTATATTGAAGAGTAGGAATATATATATTGAATATATACATAATTGGCGCGTACACCCTTTTTGGGTGTTTGGCCGAGCTCCTCCTCCTATTTGTGGTGTGCGTCTTGATGTTGTTCCACAAATGGAGGGACCTACAGTTTCAAGCCGACTCCGAACGGCACATATTTTTATGAGGAGCTTTTGCACAGCAGAAATACACTCGAAGTTTTGCCATTGCCTGCTGAGGGGCGACCGCTATTAGAAAAATGTTTTTCTTAATTTAGGTATTTCACCGAGATTTGAACCAACGTTCTCTCTGTGAATTCCGAATGGCAGTCACGCACCAACCCATTCGGCTACCGCGGAGTAGGAATACATCCACGGAAATAAATACCGGAGTCTCAGAGCTCGTTGAACTATTCGACGTCATGAAATACTGCAGAAGAGGTTGGATTCGAGCTGAGAAAACCGGACACATCAACGAGAGAGATCGAAGGTGACACCACGGCAACAGCTCGAAAAACAGGTGTTGTCCAGGAGAGTACTCCTTTAACCGCAAAACGGAATGTACCAAGTCCTGCCGCACCCGACTCTTCGAAGAAACTAAGAGTTCGAGAGCCTGAGAAATGGCAAGTGGTAAGCCAGCAAAAATCTAGGCCCAATACCGTGCCAAAGGAAAGTGATGGAGCGCAGAACGATGGAGAAAAGAAAGCTAAAGCGAACCAAAAGAAGAATACACGAATACCAAAACCAAAATCGGAGGTTATGTTGGTAAAGCCAGTAGAAAGCCACAGTTATGATGAAATCCTCAAAAACATACGAGACGAAACCACAACGGTGAAAGTCATAAAAAGAACCAAAACTGGCGCTCTTTTACTTGAATTAGAAAAGGGGGAAACAGTTAACCCTGATTTTTTGAAACAATTTGAGGAAACCGTAAAAGCGTCGGTTCCATTACAACCCTCAGACCAACTTGAACTGTAAACATCAGAGACTTGGACGACGTCACGGAGAAGAAGGAAGTTGATGACGCTGTGAGAAAAGTGCTAGCCGGCACTAAGAATGTTAGGATCACAAAACCTAATCAACGACAACAAGTACGCGCTTATGTTACTCTCGCTACTGAAAGCGCAGAAAAGCTGCTCAGCAAAATAATATCCAAATCGGATGTTATTAGTGCAAGGATGAGAGCTAGCACATCTCTGAAGCGGTGCTACCGGTGTTTCGGTGTTGGGTACCTTCAATCAAACTGCAAAGTACCAGACAGAAGCGGAAAAGGTATATGCATCGGATGTAGAGAAGCTGGGCACAAAATGAAAGAGTGCACCAAAGAACCGAAATGCTGCCTATGTACTGTCCAAAAATGGTGGAGGAATACCTACGATGCTCTGTGAATACCCTAAATAACTCATACGATTTTTAAAATATTCAAAATGTACATATATCTGCAAAGTCAGAAAAATGTGGTGTTCAAATGGTTAAACCACTTCAAAATTTGCTAACAGCCAGGCAGTCCGCAAAATCAAAAGAAAAAAAAGACGAATCCACTGGGGTGAAAATGTGCCTCATCACTGTAGATGAAGTGCGCGATATGCATTTTGATTTGAACGCCCGTTTTCATAATAAGTCTGAATAACTTTAATGCGTTGCTTTATAGTGTATCTTTCCGTGGTTCAAAATGAATTAGTCTGAAATTGAAAAATGTCAAATGAAAAGCAGAAAAAAACTTGACATTTAGGTGTGGTTCACATTCAACATCGGCCTTGAAATTTAACCGCCCTTCACTTTTTCGCTATTTGCTGGGACTTTGCTCTGTAATACCTAAGCGTTTCGTAGTGGAATTCTCTTGACTCTGCGTGTAAAATACTAAAATTGTCCAGGAGTATTGGTTGAGTAGAGCAATTGAGAGCTCTGTTAGGTAAATCGTACTGACAGCATATTCCTATATTTAAGTCCGCCTGCGAATACATTTTTTTTGGTACTACAAATAAGGTAGCAATACCTTTCAAAATATTTTGTGAAAGAAACCATTCCATTTCTTACAAGACATGAACATATCATAATAATAAAAACTTTTAGTTATATAGATTTTTTATAGATTCATAATTCAACAAATAAAAATTAGGTGGCAACGCCATTTAAAAATATTTTGTGAAGGAAACCTTTTTAGATATATTTCCCTTGATATCATATCAACTTAAAACTTAGATTTCACCTTAAAAAATTTAAAAACTTAAATTCATAATAAGCTCAGACTTGTAACTATCTTCAAGGCAGAGTCGGCAATCTTTCTAAATAGGTGTGAACATAGTCTAATTGGAAAAAAGTAAGTAAAATAAATATATTTGTATGAGTATTTCAAAATTCTTCACCTTTTTAATATATTATATAACTTGGGGAAAATGGACTTGTCACCATCTTCAAGTCAGCGCCAGCAATCTTTCTAAATAGGTGTGAACATAGCATAATAACAAATTTTGTTTTTAACTAAATATATATGACTATTTTGAAACTCTTTAAAGTTTTTTACTCCTTAAATAAACTGTAAGGTACGTTAGTTGTATAGAAGGTATTTTTTTAATTTTATTTTTTGTGGTAATAAGTATATGACTTAGTCCCTCCGGTGTGATTATGGCGATAGTAACTGCAATGCTCCTTTTTCCTTTGACTTTTAAGGCGATATGCAAAAACCGCTATGCCCCAAAGTAAAGTTGTAAAGCAGTGGAGATATGCAAGTTTTCGACTTTTCCTTAAGGTTGCTATCGCTGAAGTTGCTGAGCAGACGACTACTGTAAGAAGTGTTGTGACAGAGCTAATACGCGCCCGTTTAAGCCATTTCTATATTCATGTTTGGCGATTGCAGTAAACGTTCGTGCTCCGTCGCGCATCATTTATCACAAAGTCGATTTAGTTAAGCGCTCAGCAAGCTCACCAAGCAACCAAGCAACCAGGCAGTCAGCCAAGTAAGTATACATAGTTTCGCTTTGGGTAGGGCAACGTTGGTGAAGGAGAGAAGGGTGGTGGCCCGACGAGCAAGTGACATTGAAAAATTTATTGCACTTTTGTGGCGTGGCTGCTTCCTATGACCCCTTCCATCACCATCTCTATTCACTGCTTCAACACTAGCAACAGCATCCAAAAACCAACATCGAACTCATTGCAAACAATACAATCGAGCAACACCCTTTGTGCGAGAACAGCAAAAATGTGTTGCAATTGATGCGATAAATGAGTGAGCGGATTGAAATTTCACACCCTTTGGCGCGTAAAGCAACGCAGCGTAACTCCGGCATGTGGCAGTAGTTAAACAATTGCGTAGGAGTGGAGGTAAAAACAACAGGGCAATCAGGCGGACAGACAGTCAGATAGATAAAAAAGTTTTGTTTCAATCGCAAATGGTGTTTCCATTGGCGTTGGTGTTGGCGCTGACTGAGGAAAGGAGTTTTATTATTAAACGTTCCAGAGCGCTGATAATGCCAACGCAGACATTGATGCAAGCAGTAGAATGCCCCAGCGCCTATAAGCATACAATATAAATACTTATGGCTTGGTAAATGAGCGCATGTCCCATAGGAAAATCGAGTTAGTGAAGCAAAGTGGCGGTAATGAAGAAATAACCTAGTTACTTGCTGGTGCAGAGTGATCAAATTTAGAACCGGATGCAGCGTATTTAACAGGGAATTGAATTTACAAAATAAAAAGCACCAATTCAGTTACACTTCATTTATAGTGCGGCAGTTTCTTGCAAGTGTACAACACACTTGTCAGACGTTCCAAGAAAAAAATACTGGATATATCAGTTGATGTCTACAATAACACTGCTCGGGGTGTTATGGCGATACAGAATTTTGTCCAATAGTATAGAACTCTTAAGTACGTAACAATACTGTGTCCTAGAACATTTTTTATTCCTAGAGTTCCACTTAGGTCTCTTCCGTTTGTGTCTTTATTTTGAAGAACCACTTCCGTCTTATGGAGTGGTATGTTAATAAATTTGAAATCAATTTTCCCAAGGCCTTCTCATATAATACACTCTTTGATATTAATCTATGGCACTATGGACTTATCAATTGTCCTGGTCTACTGGAGCAAATAAGCTTCAATATTCCCCAAAGAGTCCTGCGTTTTCTTAAAAAAATTTTTTTAACAGTCGAACTTTATTTCTCCCTTCCTTAATCAATCTTTTTATCGAAGCTGGGTCGAAATTATTTGTAAGTCTTATCTATAAGTTATTTTGTATCTCTAGTCTGTAAGGTTATAGACGGTAGACTTGCTGATTGAAATGCTTCTAGGGGACAGTTTGCACTATTTCGAAAAAAATGTATAGCTATCAGTTTGTTAGCACAGGCATAACAAAATGAAAAATTAAATTAAGTGCTTAGCCCAAGCAAATCCTGCTGATTCCTTCCTGGTTTCATAGGCAGAACTCAGAAAATTTGAAAAAAATTATAGAAGAAAAAGCAAAGTGCGAAAAGCAGAGCAGCTTTTTGAACGATTTAAAACTGCGAAAGCTGATGGAATATTTTTAGCACTTACGAAAAAGTATTCCAATATTTTCACTGACTCCTTGATCTGCGTATTTAGTGGTAATTATAAAGGATGGTTAAGTTTCAAAGGCCGGTGCTGATTTTGAATCAAATACAATTTTTTTAGGAAATTATTGTCATTTCTCTTTACTTTGATAATATTGGTATGGCTTAATTACGCACAGAATAAAATATCGGCCAAATGGCCGCCGCGGCCTCGGCGGCATACCTCCATCCGATGGTCCAAATTTTCGATGACGCTGAGGCATAATTGAGGTTCTATGACGTTAATGTGCCGAATTATCTCATCCTTTAGCTCTTTAGGTGAAAATGTGCCTCATCACTGAAGATGAAGTGCGCGATATGCATTGTGATTTGAACGCTTGAATAACTTCAACGCGTTGCTCGATTATGTATCTTTCCATGGTTCAAATTGAGTTAGTCTGAAATTCAAAAATGTCAAATGAAATGCAGAAATAAACTTGACGTTTAGGTGTGGTTCACATTCAGCATCGGCCCTTAAAATTTAACCACCCTTTACCCTAATACGTGTTCCTTATTTTTGTTCGTAAATATCCAATAGACGTCACTGAATTGCCTAAATCTTTTGACTTCAATTTTCAACTCTTGTGGTCAATAATTTATCCTTAATTTCTTAAACTATCTTAGGAATATAAGACCTGGGTACTACCATATGTCAAAATTGAGTTCCTTCGTGACGTTGCACCCTTATTAATTTGCCTTTGTTGGCCGGAAATCAGTGGACTCGATCTTATTACCTCATCTGGATTGTAAGATTTTTGGACGTGTAGGATGCTTTCGTTAATCTGTGTACGCTCTAACCCAAAAAAACGCATTTTTTTTAATAAATAGAACATCTTTTTTTAATTGCGTTAAACAAATACAGCTCTAGGGCTCACTGAAAATTTTTGACAATTTATTTTTTTCCTATTTAATTTTAATACTTTTGTTAAATGTGATTAGTTCTCTTGCAAAAACTATATAAATCTTTCCTTCTGGCTTTCTGCAAATTGAGTAAAAATCTACAAATTTCCATAAAAAAATTTACACTCCTTAATCAAAATTTTTTTTTGGAAACTTAAAAACATTTCGAGTATGCAGTTTTACAGCCCACTGAATTTTAGTACAATAAGGTATAACTTTTAAGGAGGTGAAAAATCGCGCTGATTTTTGAGAATTTTTTTTACCTGTGCTCTTGAGCATTTTCTCTATTTAACGATTAGTCGAACAACATCGTACGCGAAAAATTGTCAAAAATCAATGTTAATTTTAATGTTCTTGAAATTTGCACTTAGTTAGACCAAAACTTCATGAGCTATAAAACTGCATAACCAAAATTGTTCTAGAGATTCTGATTAAAAAGTTTGAGATTTGATGAAAATTTGTTGAGGTTTTTTAAATTGTACAAACTTTGAAGTTTGCACGGCTTTTGTAGAAGAATCAACCATATTTTCACAAAAATTCTTTAAACCTAATTAAGAAATAAACAAATTGTCAAAACTTAACATTAAATATTGTATTAGAATTAGTAAATCTTTTACTCAACGTAAGCCAAATCTTTCAAAAAAGAAAGTGGTTCAAGTAGTTTCCACGCAGAAAGAGAAATGCTGAGTAGCGATGAAAGGAAAGATCGTCCACAGAATTCATTAATCCAAGAAAATATTATCAAAGCGCGTTATTTCCTGATAAATAATGAAAACTTGTTTGTGAATTGAAAAACTTTGAATAGGAAGAAAAAGCCTTTTCAAGTCTTCGTTAGCTCAATTCAAAATCTGTGCCTCACACTACCAAAAAATCGGGCGTTTTGAGCAGTGTGAGAACCTCACTGAAAGTAAGCCTAAGAACTTAAACTTTCCGCTGTGACTATTATCTATTCCTGAAACTGCGTTGAAAGTTTATTTGATGAAAAAAAAGGCGTAATGAATGAATTGAAGCTATTCAACTGGTAGTAGACGACCAAGTTATCTCTTTTCGTAACCGAGAAAAGGGAGCGAAATTTTCTGTAAAAACGGAAGCTAAATTTTTTGATTAATGAAAATCGTTTGGCGCAAGTCATATGCTCTTAATTTCTATTCGGAAAAGTTTTTTCAGGCTCGGATATATATTTGGGTATAGTTTGAAAATAATTTTTTTATCGCCAAGTTTTTGAGATATATCCACTTCACCATTATTCAGCCAAAAATCCATGGTAGTCCCACTTAGTCACGTATATGTTAAGAAGCTGCTGAACAATCTTAATGCGAATCAAAGCAAACAACAGATAATGAAATTCTCTATGCTTTCTGATGGAAGAAATAATTTTTGAAAAAATTATGAATCTTTTTAGGTTCTATATCTTTTAAAGAAAAAATTTAATAAATTAAGGGAAAAAAATTAAAAATTTTCGGTAAATTGTGTCGTTTATATTTAAACCTGTGCGGCACAAAATACATTTAGATCGAGGTGTAAATCTTCAGTTACTCCAATTTAAAGCAAAAAAATTAAGCTACCTCTGAGTTCATTTTTGCCATAGGAAAAACTTCTCATAAATAAACATTTTCCGTTCGCAGTTGGAATAAAACTATAAGTTCCTCGATTTGTATACAAACTCTCCCAAATATTTAATAACGAATGCATGCATAAAATATTTAAAATAATTTGGCTGAGAACAGCAAGCAATGTGATAATAATTTTGTTTATTGTTAATAATTTAAAACTTAAATATCATTAAATGCACTGTCACTCGGAAAGACCCAAACTCGAAGCCCACTCTATTAAAAGGTTTCTTCTAATAACGGAGGCCCCTCAGCAGGCAATGTCAAAACTCCGAGCGTATTTCTGCCTTGAAAAAGCTACTCTTAAAAAACGATCTGTCATACGGAGGCTGCGGTACCCTCCATTTGTGGAACAATAGCAAAACACTCACCATAATTTGGCAGCGAAACTCGGCCAAACAACTAACATCATATATATATTAAGAGCCTAGCTACTTATGTAATTATTTCCTAATGTAAAATGAAAAAATTTAGTGCAAGAAATTCCAAATATGCCTGCTCCACATCAAACTCATTCGCTGCATCTGCATCACCGAACCTCGAACTAACTTGATTTGTTGCTTGTGAAATTGGCTTAATTGCTCTGTGTACTTACTTTTTTGTATGTCCCACTACACCCCCACAGGCGCCGGCA
>JAYXIM010036909.1:0-102275 GCA_037575425.1 Anastrepha fraterculus | reverse complement strand
TGCCCTCAAATCATAATCCTTAGTTCGTTTGCAGGGGTCGTCATCAATATAGGGAGGTCTCATCCGAGGCTTTTTAAAACTTTTCATTGGGGGCGATTTTTAAGTGGCGGGTCCCAAACCCAACGCACAACCAGCTATTCTGGAATGTTTCGCCTTCTCACTTTAGCTCACTCCCGAACGGGTGTTCGGAAGCTACCCAGAGGATACGTGGGCTAATCCCGGCCGTTGTGAGCTGCTTGAACCATATGCAGAAGAATCGTCCTGGCCATTCCCAAGTGAATGGCGATCAGTAACTTTCCCCACTTGCGTGGACTTCTACACATGGAACCATCCTCCTGTGGATGTATCTACATCATTTTAAATGACTGAACGAGAGACAGTAGATGTCGGTAAAGCTTATTTTGATCAACTTTGAAACAATCAAAACTAGTGCTTTCGAAAAGTGACATCCCGCAACCAAACGATATGACTTCAACGTTTTGAGCAGTTCAGTTGTTTAATATTTTTTATGAATATATATTTTTAAATGTTCATTATTTTTGTTAAATGTATAGCTCATTGATTAACAAAAACCTTACAAATCCTATTTTGTAGTTTTATACAAAAACTTAAAAAAATCCGCAAACTTTTCCTACCAATTTCACTGAGCTTAGTTAGAATTCCACAAATATTTTTGGTATACAGTTTTATAGCTCAACACATTATAGTTAAGGGTTTTCCAATAACAGGTGTCATTTATATTAGATTAGAGATTACGATTTTTTATATCCGGAATTGGATGGTATTGAACTGGGCAACGTTTATTTTCAACAAGACGGCGCTACGTACCACATAAGCAACGAAACTATTGATCTTTTACGGGAAAAGTTTCCAGATCGCGTTATCTCTCGAAGAGGTGATCACAATTGGCCACCAAAATCTTATGATTTAACACCTTGTGTAATTTTTCTTTGAGGCTACGTGAAAGAGAAGGCCTACGCCAACAGCCCAATATCGATTCAAAGCCTCAAAGATGGAATTCTTGAGGCTATCGAGGACATAGGGCAGTCACTTTGCAATTCGCTTATGGAAAATTTCATGAAAAGGATATTGTCCTGTAAGCGTGGTTGTGGTGGTCATTTCCCTGGTGTTATTTTGCAATATTAACGGCATACCTTCCTCTTTATAATGAAATAAACGTGCGATCATTTATATTAAAAAATAGCATTTTTCTTTGAATATAAAAATAACAACTCTTAATGGAAAATCCCATTATTATTTACAATAAAACTAAAGTGCCATGGGCACAGAGACTATTGAGCACTTCCTTTGTAAACGTCCCGGTTTGGCAGTTAGACGGTTAAGGTGTCTGGGTGTTCCTTTCTTCGACAGCCTGGTGTGGTGCTCCAGCCTAAATACCATCAACCTTCTCCATTAAATCAACAGCCTTCGCTGTCTGTTGATATCTGCTCGTTGTAGGCCTTAAAATGGTACCAAAACGACGCTCAAGTGCTACTTGAGGAGTGCCAGACTGGGACTTCGACCATTTCACCTACCTATCTGTAATAAACTGCGAGTATGCAGTTGAAAGAAAATATCGTTGACCTTTTATAATTGCTTTTCGGTGTTGAGCGGTTTCTTCATACGAAAAATGTGCGTTTGTTAATGAAAAAAAAAATATATATAAATATTAACGGCATGAACATTACAGTGCAATTAGTGTTTTTGACATATTACGCCTAGAAGTTTTTGGATTAATTTACGTTCAGTTAATGTTATGAACTTCAAAATACTTATATGTACGTTTCATTCATAACAAAAAATGTTTTCAATGGCGGAAATACATAGCCCCGCGTGAGGCAGTTTTTCCTGAACACCTTCTTCATGCTGTGTGTGATGGTGTGATAGGAACAACAATTTTGATCCGAAGCAAGTATACAAAAACTTTCTTAAAAATAGAATGAATCATCTGATGAGCGATGAAAAGCGTTTCAAAACCAAAATTTTATGAAAATTTGCGACTTAAAAATTTTATTTTTTGTAAAAAAAATTAGTTGCATAAAATTTTTTTTTTCCAAAAAAATCCCATCTCATGTTATTTGGAATATATTTGAGAAAATGTGCACTGAGTTTTAGGTCCATCGGTTTCAAATTGTTTAAGCTACAGTGCCCACTGTTTTGTGAAAAAATTTTAAGTAAAATGTAAAAGAAGATAAAAAAGCACTCTAGGCTCTTGCGCAGCGTTATCTTCAAGTAACCATAACTTCTCTAGTTATTTAGATATTTGTAAAAAGATTTTCGGAAACATCTTAGGAATGCGCGCTTTAAAATTATATGAAAAAAGTGTAATTTTTTTTTTAATTTCTCGCTGGTCTTCCCTCTTAATATAGTTACTCGCCCAAGCAATGGCTAAAGAGGCTTACTCAGGTTCTATCGGTCAGCAACAAACGACTCAATTCCTGACGCCGAACAGAGAATCTTCTGCTTCTACTTTCGCTCAGTAGAGTAGACTTAAGACTTTTAACTGATTACTTTATAGGCCACTGTAGCTTGAGATATCACTTAAACAAAATTGGTCTCTCTGGTTGTCTATCGATTCTGTGAAATGGAAACTAAAAATTCAGAACAATTTTTTGTGATTGTCCTGCGCTAGGCTGAAAAAGGATCACCACTTGGTTGTATTGTCGTGCATAAATTATGAAACAATGTTTTAAAATTTTTCATCAAAAGCCTTAAAACATAGGGTGAGCAGTAGCCTAATAATAATAATAATAATAATAATTGTGACCCCTTCATAGCTATGAGTATTACTGTGCGTCGAATTTCATCAATATATATCATTATGAAGGGTGTTTAAGTTTCATGGGCCGGTGTTGATTGCGAACCACACCTAAACGTCAACGACACCGTTGGACTTCTTTCTTTGGGGTTATTTGAAAGAAGAGGTGTTGACATTTTTCTATGACACAATTATTTTTAATTATTTTTATTTTTATTTTTCTCGGTTTTAGATACAGTTGAATGGCCTTTAACATTAACCCATGCATCACAATTTAGGTTTATACCGTTCGAAAAAATTGTTGCTCTATTTGCATGAATTTTTCCATTCCAAATGATCCTTTGTTGCTGCAGGTTATTGTAATTTGCATACCATTTGTCACAATGCGCAAATTTGTGTGACGAGTGAGCTGAAGGATTTGACATATGTACGAGTATTTTTACAGAAGCAGTAGAATTGTTGATTGCACACACTGTAGAAACAAAGGAATTGCAGTTATGCCTGCTTTGTTATTGTTATTACTTTATTCCGAATGTTATGGTTTTATTACTTTATTTTGCTCGTATATATGTACACATACATATACATATGTACGTATGTAATATAGTATATAACTGAGGATTCTATCCATTGGAGAATGTTTGGCCGAGCTTTTCCTGCGATTTGTGGTGCTAGTTTTGTCGGAGGAGCAGCTTTCTTTTATAACCAAAATTTTCATTTTATTTGCCTTTGCCTACTGAGTTTCGATATTTATTAAAAACGAAAAAAAAGTTTTTCTCTCATTTGACGTTTCATCTTCGCTGTGGGTACTGAACATGTGACCAACCGCGTGATAGTCAAGCGCAAACTCATTCTGCTACGGCTATTCTTGTCACTTAATATATTCATAAACGCAAAGTTCTGGAACGAAATGTCATCAGTCTATAAAAATGCACGTTATAGGAAGCGGAAACATGCGTAAAAATTCAAATATAAAACCAAATGAAAACAACAAACAAAGTCAAGCCGAAAAACAGCCTACGCTGTCGTACCAAAGTCGCAAGCAACAGAAAATAATGCAAATATATGTATGTATGTATGTATGTATATACCGTTAAGTGTGTGAAACGAAAAGGGAAACATTATGGAAGTCAGAAATAAACTTTGGAGCCTGCTGCTCTCACTCACTCACTCACTGACTAACAACAACAAGTGGTGAAGATGAATACTTGACTTTGGCGCTATCCTGCAGGACGCACGCAAATGAAAATGTGCGCGGTTTGAGGTGATGTACGGCAATATAATATTTTCATTTCATTTGCACCTTATTGACAAGTGACATGAAATTGTAATTTTTTCGGTTGTTGACTGTAGTTATTGCTGCGCTGTGCGCTGCGGCCGACTGTGGCCATGCTTATCATAACTGCGACATGATGATGGTGATGATGATGATGATGATGAGGATTTCTGCCGTGACGCTGTTGTTAAAAATAAAGTAATAAAAGTAGTGACATAAATACACATACATACACAAACGTACATATGTTCGCGCTTACTGTATTTCTGCAATGCAAAAGTCATAAATTTCAGGCAGTTTGACATTTGTGAGTCATTTCGTTGCTCGTTTGCCACTTGTATTGCTCAAAGTTGTGTGGTTGCTGTTGTTGGTTTCATGCAAAATGCCATTTTTGTTTGTATTATTGCAGTTGCGTTTTATTGTTGTGGTGCTTTGCACTCATTTGTATGGCTCTCAATTTTTCCCCTACTCTAGTTGATGTTTTGCATGTCGCTCACTTTGTTATTTTTTTTTTTTTTAAATTTTTCTTTCATGTTTTACGATTGTAATTTTTGTTAACTTTTTGTTTTTAATTCCTGGTTGCGCACACGAATTTCGTGATACACTGGCATCCTATTTTCCGGTCATAAAATTCATTCTTAACATTTCATTCATAACATTGATGTTGATTCTTTCTGGCTGTGTTTCTAATTCACTGGATTGTTATGCCCATTCAGTATTCCTTTGTTTTGCTCTAAACATTGCTTTTTCATAGTTTTTGTTTATATGCCAAAGTCTTTAAGACCAACTTTTTTCGATTTACAGCAGCTTCAAAAAATATTAAAAACTACTAATGGCATTTGTCCTTGAGTTGAACTATAGTTCCATTTGATATGACAGCGCCTAGTGCAAAATAGTAAATATCTCTCCTTCGCATTTAATCTTGAGTGAATTTCAAGATTCGAAGTTCACCGGCATGAAGATAAAGATCATTAAACAATTTGCGCAAAATAAAAAATAAAAAAATTGGATTTCTTTTCCCCAAAATAATATACATACCTTCCGGTAGGGTGATTAATTTTGCCCCACCTTGTATATGTAAGTAATCTACTGAAAACGACCAGTGCTCAGGCAGATCGACTGATGCGACGGCCTCAGGCATTGAATAAATGAAAAACTCTTGTTGGCGAAGGTAATCGAATTAAATGTCACATACGACCTTATCGACTGCATTACCGTCTTGGTGCGCCTGAGGTCATTTTGAATTACCTACTCACACGACTTCAGAAGTAATAGCGCGTCGAATGTTAACGCGATTGCTTGAATACGTATAGCGAGAACAAGGAGGAACGTATAAAATTAATTATTGTTGAAAACAGAACTTGAACCTGAGCTGAAGTAGTTACCGAAAAGGTGCAGCACATGAGAAGTCGTGATGTCAAAATCGGCTGAAAAACTTTCACTAATGTTTTCTGTTTGGACTTAATGTCTTAGAAATTCAATTTATTAGTCGATTATAAAGCGCAAAAAAATATATATATTTAAGCAAGAATATTATGCTATACTTCTACAAAAACTAAAATAATGCTATGAAGGTTAGAAATGAGAAAAAATGAGGGTGTATTTATGTATGCCTACAATACTCCAAATATATCCAAATTTGACCGCTTCAGCTCATTCTTTATTCCTAAAATTGAAAACTGCTTTGATAAGGAAAATTTACTTATGTAAAGATAAGAGAAGATAGATGAAGAAAACTCACCTATTTGTGCCCATTTTGAAGGTCTAAAGAAATTTTTTTTATGTTATAACAATTGTATTTATTGCTTGGCATTTCCAGTATCCTGTTTTGAACTGAAAATGGAGCTTGATAGTTGTTTCACTTTCCTAGACTTCTTCGTCACGCTCTTCCTTTCTATTCAAATATGTTCAATACAAATTATGCTCGTATTGTACGTGCTCTTCGTGATTCTAATGAGATCCCAAATTCTTACTTCTTAGATTTTTTAGTTTCAATGAAAGAATTTTCTATACTATGGGACTCTATTTTTCTAGTTTAGTTAGATGTGAGTTTGTAATTTAAGGGGGGAGCCCGGTTTATGAGGTCTAAAAATTGCATCTCTTTGCGATTTCTTTTTTAAGGAAAAAATTAAATTACCACTGCAAAGTTTTTTCTATCTTTTAATGAACATTTAAAAAGTATAAAAAATTTTTGTACTTGTTAAAATAAGTTGAAAAAAATGTTTACCATAGAAATTAGTAGAGCGCTGCAACGCTGGAGTTTCCAACTGGCGTACAAGATACAGCTCATAATTATTATCTAAAACAAAAAATTCAAATGGATTTCTAATTATCATGATTTCTTATTCTAGATGAACTAAGAAAACTGAGAGAAATTCCAAAATTTCAACTTTTTGGAGATTTAAAAAAAAAATGCCTTTCTATAAAAAAAAATTCACTTCAACCTGGTATAAAAATCTTGAAAATTTTTTTTGATCTATTTTGTTAGTTCAAATAGAAGAGAATTTAATACTGAAGGGAACAATCTATGATTCATTTCAAAAGGTTCATTAGTTTTTTTTTTCATTCATGTTTTTTTTTTTCAATTCAAAGAAATCATAAAAATGAAAAGTCGAGAAAAGAAGATCAAGTTTGTACTATAGCTGTCCGGTCACAGCGTAACTACCTAACGCTCGCCTACCTTTGGCTTTGTATCTACGAAAATATTGAGAATTAGGCTCTGTAACTTTGTGTGAATATTCTGAAATATATTAGAAATCGCTTAAAACGAAAAAAAAAAAAATGATTTTTTTGACATTATAAACCAGGCTCCCCCTTAATTATGTGTGCAATTTATTGTTATGTGTGCATTGTTCTTTAGTTTGAAATCATGTTTTCTTGACTTTTGGAAATAAATAAATAAAAAGATCTCATTAGCAGTATTTATAGATTTTTAACTAGCTTGGACAATATTTTAATCTGATAATTATATTTTTTTTTCGATCTAACTAATTTACTCGATTCGATTCGATTTTCGATTCTACTAACCACATTAAAATTTTCTGCCAAAAATTGCATTTATTAAACCTGTTTCAAAAATTGTGTCATTAAAGTATTTTGATAGGAATCGTTGTTGTTATTGTCGTAACAGCAAAATTCATTCCCCATGATTTTTCTAGCAAATACTGCTGAAGCGACAGTCCTTGGCTGGATATAAAATCGCGTCGTTCCAGTAACATAGAACCGATTGGCAGGTCAACAAACAAGTTTTTCAGATGGAAAATTTCCCAGAAAATAGCTGCAGATAACCAAATATTGCATTACCTTTCATACAATGGGAATTTGAGTCTGACCAGACTCTGACCAGTGGATAAAAATTTTAGCATTCCGTATGAGAAATTGGCACTATGCGCCTCGTAATCGGTGCTTAAGCAAGCAATAATAATAATGAAATTTTTTTCTAACTAAATAGTTTTGTAAACCGAAAATATTTATAATTCCACTTTCATTTAAATGCGACATAGAAACTCTATCAAAAATAGGTCCACAAATTTGGCAGTTCTTATTATGCTATCAATTGACTTCACTTAACACTGAAAGCTACCAACTTATCTCATCTACTCACATTTTCGCTTTGTACCCAGTAGCTTCAAACCTTTGATCGGCGACCAGTTGAACTTTTCGTTTGCATGAGTATCGCTCGAGATGTCAAGAGTTGGTAAATTTATTTACTCTTGCTATACATATATATGTATATATATGTCCACACACACACACACATACAATAATACAATACAAAATTCTGCCCACCCAATCATTTTGCATCCACAAAACGATATTTGAAATGACCAGCAACCAAGCAAGGATGTGAAACGACGAGTTGCTAGAGCGCGCACCGGACTGGCAGTGAACAAACAGTGAAGTCAGCATATTTAAAGTGTAACCAAACAAGATTTATTAGACTTTGCTTCTTTTGTCTGGCTGTCAAGCGTTTTCAGGGGTCAATGAGCCTCAACGCAACTTTTTCATCCTATTACAATAAATTTTGGCGCATACATGCATACATATATACATGTACATTCATATCTTTTGACCGTGGAGAGAAGGATTTTTTTTTTTGCTTTCGGCTGCAATAGGGTGGCATAGAGCGATTCGCACATGTATGAATTGTAAGTACGTGCGGGTGTGTGTGTAGCAGGGCTTAAGTTGGGTTAGTGAGGGAGTTGTGGTGGCACCAAGTGAATAATTTCGGATGTTATGCTTTGTAATGAAGTGAAAATATTGATGTTGTTGTGCAGAGTATTTGAAAATGGCAACCGAGGAATTGATTTAGAAAAGTGTTTCTCGATTCGTTCAACTGTCTGAGATTTGTAAAAATAGACAGATTGTGAATTTATAAACACACACATACAAGATAGACGCTGCATCGTAAAAAGCTTACGCTCCGTACATGAATTTATCGTATCTCGAAACTTGGCGCCAATAAACTTAAGCTATCGGATAGTTGAAAGTAGTATTGAGAACGCTTTTCCAACCACATATGCTTTATTTCTTTAGATAAATTCAGTAACAAAATTCGTGTGATGTTTTGTTCAAAACTAAGGCTCTTAGTAGGGTTTGTATATTCCGCCAGATTCAGTTGAGAATTATTTATTTTTAATTTCAAATCAAAATTTCTAATCTTTTCGAAAAAATATCCTCAATCTATACTGGCTCCCTGGACACAGTGAAGTATCAAGAAATAAGGAAGCAGACGAGTGCGCGAGAACAGAGTCTGAGAGACGAATTGAGATAGTATCAGGATACTATCAGCTAAGATTCCCTACTCTAAGATTCTGGGAAACGCATTTGGCAATCGGAACAGTTGAGCACAAAAACCAAGTTGCGACTATTCAACTCCAATATTAAATCTATGTCGGTCTGCTGCTGTAACACAGAAAAACTGCAGGCCTTCGTCAACTGATGCCTGCGTACAATCTGGTAAATCTGGTGGCCGGAAAATTGGATCTCCAACGCAGAACTTAAGAATTTAATCTCTTTTACTTATTGTAATTCGTTCTCGACCTGGTCGCTCCTATTTCTGATATAAATTTGTATTCATTTGGACATGATCTTGTTTAATCAAATTATGTAGTCAGAAATTAACGAAATAATAAAGTCCTTAAGAGTCTCGGAGGACTTTTCCAGAATTTTCTGGTATATAGATTCAAACACTCACGGCCTCTCCATTGATTTTTATTTTTTTTTTTTGGAATAAGCCATCTATTCTCTTTTGGTACTAAATTTTCTGTTTAATTGGCTCTAACCAAGAAGCAAATACATTTCTGCTTCTTTTGTAGTTGTAAGCCTTTATTTTTAGCAATTTAATTCTTAAAATGAAACCAGAAAACAATAACGAATAAAAATGAAAGCCATATCGGCCCACACGCACACACACATACATACTTACTAACTTAACACATGAATGCCCCGCAGCATATGCACTTTAAAGGCAATACTCTAGCTGACACACATACACTTGCAAATGTAGAAATGTATGTATGTATGCAGATATTGGTCGGTGTCTGTTTCAGCAGACATTGTTGCAACATTCAAGCACGCAGATAATGTTAAATACCCACTCAAGTTGAAAACACTTCTGAAAGAAACAAAATACGGAAAACGGAAATAAAAGAAAATCCATAAAACGAAAAATCAAATAACAAAGTAAGCATTTGCTTATACATACGGCAGGAAGAACATTTAAAAGGACACCAAAGGACATTCAACATTTATAAGCAACAGACAAAGGATAGGAACAAGAATAGCAAACCAAAAAAAAGTAGGCAAAAACGAAAAAAAAAATTGCAAATCAAAAATTCCGAAAAACAAACAAAGCAAAAACCGTTAACGAAAAGCAAAGAATTGTAAATGTAGACAGAAAAGAGAAAAAATCCAAGAAAAGTCGAATGGAGATAAAGGAAAGTATTTGCATGTATGCATGTGTGAGTACTTACTGCCTCTAAGCATTCGCTGCGAATTTTCAAAATTGAAGAAATTTATAAAAAGCGTTCACTGCAAATGCCACCTACACGGAATTTCGTGCTCGATAAAAAAACGTGTTGCTGAAATTTAAAGTGAAACACACTTGCTAATTTGCAATAGCAAAAGCAACAACAAATATGCCGTTAGCAATGAATATGGCAGCAACATGTGTACGTACCACATATGTACATATGGTATATGTGTAAGTGTGTATGTGTGTATGTGGTACTGAGCGCTACAAGTGCAATGCGCAATGGCAAGGAAGATGGCACAGTGTGCCAATATGGAAAGCAAATAAAAATGAATGCGACTGATTTTAAACTTACACTTTAGCACACAACAATGGAACGAGTTATAAAAATACACACCTTGAATATTTCTAAAGATTCTGAGGTAAAAGTTGAAAATTTAAATGGGAAGTCCTTGAAACTCGTTCCATTTTTGTGAATTTTGCACACTGAGCTAAATTAAAAAAAAAAATTATGTTTCAATGTTTGCTTAAGCTTGTTTTCTGGACTTCTTATTCCTACGATTTTGCTCAATTGGCGAGCGAAAATGAAAAAAGAGTGTTTGTGAACAATTTGAAATGAATCATAACATACGAGTATTATACATATTCAGCACTAAATTCTCTTCGATTTTCAATAAAAAAAATTGTTGAAATGAAAATGGTGAATAATTTTTTTTTTCCAAAAATTAAAATAATATTTTTTTTATTAAAAAATTAAAAAAAAAAAAAATTTACCAAATTTATTTTTAACTATTTTTATAACCAGCCGAGAGAAAGGGAAATTTGCCTCAAGTAGCCTTTTTTCTCTCTAGAATTTGCATAGAGTCTTAATTCTTATAATTTTTCCTTCTGAGTGAACCGAAAAAAAGGGAAGACATCAAAAAATGTTTTTTCAGTTTTCAAAAAAAAAAAAAAAAAATACTTCTTTATATAATACACGTACACCCTTTATTGGATTTTTGGCCGAGCACCTCCTCCTATTTATGGTAGGCGTCTTGATGTTTTCCCACAAATGGAGGGACCTTCAGTTTCAAACCGATTCCGAACGGCAAATGATTTTTTATGAGGAACTTTTTCAGAGGAACCTCAGAAATACACTCGGAGGATTGCCATTGCCTGCCGAGGGGCGACCGCTTTTAGAAAAAAAGATTTCCTATCATTCGACGATTCGAACCTCTGCACATGCGAATGGTAGTCCCGCACCAACCCATTCGGCTACAACGGCCGCCCCTTATGTAAAATAACATGGACCAGTATTTTGATGTACACCTGAAACTGATTTTTTATGAGAAATTAGTGTCTTATGGATGACAGAAAAATAAAAAAAGCAAACAAAAAGATTAAAAGAATGAACTCCAGGTTTTATAAACTGCAATTGTCATATGAATAAAGACCAAAGTACCGTCACAAAAAAATTGTTTTCTTAAATCAATGCGATTGTTTGCCCCACTTATCTGCAATTTATTTATTTCCAGTTTATTTAACCGAAATTCAATGAACTGCAAAACTGCATACTTGAAGATTTTCTAAAAATTCAGATTAAATAGTTCTAAATTTAAAACCAATTTCGTTTAATACTTTTAGATTTGGTATAAAGTTTTAGATTTACAAAAACTTTTCAAAAAAATTTTAAGTTGAATATCTTAAATGTATTAGAAAAAAACATCATACACTCAGTTATGCCCACTGCTGTAAATATGTATCATATATACATATATATGTGCGCAAAATTATTGGCCTCTAAAAGCATACTTTTCCAGTAACGAGCGCTAAAAGCATACTAAATTTAACCAACCCAAACTTTCATTTTACTCACTGTGTGCAAAAGCATATCGACAGTCAAAGGAGACAGTTACAATTTTACCTGGAAGTGGCGGAAATTGTTGTAGCGGCTGAAATGAGACGAGGGCTCTAAGTGGGTGCAAAACAAAATAATGGATAAAACAGCAGCGAACTGAAGTGGAAAAGAAAGAAATGTCTACGTTTCTATGTACATACGAGTACTCGTCTATGTATGCATTTGACGAGGGGCCAAGGGGTGATATGTTTCGTATGCGTGAATTTTCAACGAGTTCAACGCAGCGTAACTAGAAAAATCAATAAAACGTGTCGTCGCAGCAGCAGACAGACACTTTTACTTTTTAGCAGACGCAGCCAAGCAAACAAGCAGGCACACACACACACACACATCCAGTAAGCGACCACAAGTGTATGCGCATTGCAATACGTCGGCTGGCTAATACGTTCGCTTGTGTAGGTGGCTTGTCTATGCGATGAATTTGCTTCTTGCTTTTGTTGGCCGCCGGCGAAAGAGGAAGAATAAAAAGAACCCGGCGACATTACAAGTTGTCTATTTTGGTGGGTGCGACCATGACTGCCGAAGATATAACTGTATGACTTAAGCTGTTGAGGCATGTGCTGACTTGTCTGGCATGATTTCTCCATATATACGGGCATACGCGAGTGCATATCTAAAAGTAAATATGTAGCTTTAATATATATTTCGCTATATAATTTTAAATGCTATTTAAAGCCGTTTTTGCATCTACCTTCGTGCTTACATACATACAAATGCACATACTTATGGTAATACATTTCGCATTCAACATCCGTGCGCTGAGCAGCAACTCAACAACCATATGCAACTGACAAGCGCTTGACTGAGTTGGCTGGCCGTCTGTGTCTGCGATTTGTCTGGTGCAACTAAATTGGTTGTTTTCCGCTCTTTTCGGCCTTTTCACCCTCCATCCGATAGCTGGGATTTTTCTCGGCCGTTGTGCAATTGCGTTACTTATGCATGCGTCCAGTAGAAAATTCCATTTCGCAAACATCATCAACATCGCATCAGCATAACAATACCAACATAACAAGGATCTGTAACTTTCTCTTTGACAAAAGCGAAAGCTTAACAAAAAATTAAATGAGATGTGCTAGCATACATATGCACTCTTACTTATATATATATGTGCCTATGTGTGTATTTATATGCAAGTAAACACTCAAAAGTTATTTTGCTATGCATTTCCTTTACGTCGTTATTGCCTTTGTCGATTTTTTTGTTTTTTTCTTTTTCTTTTTTGACTTTTTTGATGTTTTCACAAAAGCGCAAAATTTGTTGCAAGCGATTTGAGAGCCCAAATGCATTTGCCAAGAGACTTGGGGCAAAATTTTTGCTTGTCGCTTACAGCTCATCAATACAAAAACAACACCAGAGTTTAGTGTCGCTGAGATTGTTGAGTTGAAGTCAAGTGAATATCTCGTTATTTTGCTTTGTTGCGTTTGATGCTGTTTGTTTTTTTTGCTGAGAATTCATTTGTATGCAGACATTTAAGCGGATGATTGAGGAACTGTGCGCCTGAAAGTGTGCTTGGCCTTAGTAGATAGAAAAACCAAAAGTGCAAACAAATTCAGAGAAGTAACTTGAGTTTTTGCTTTAATAGATGAATAAGAATACGAGCACATTTTATTCCAATATATTTAATATAGTCTTTGCCTGCTTCGAAATTCATTGCAGGTATGAAACATTAAATTATGCATATAAATTTTTTCTAATACGGTCGCTCCTCGGCAGGCAATGGCAAACCTCCGAGTGTTCGGCGTCGGCTTGAAACTGTAGGTCCCTCCGTTTGTGGAACAACATCAAGACGCACACCACAAATAGGAGGAGGAGCTCGGCCAAACACTCAAAAAGAGTGTACGCTCCAATTATATATATATACCTATATAATATAACCTCAAGACCATGCCGTTTTTGCAGTATGGTGTGACCTACGAGGTGTGTTCAAAAAGTATCGCGAATTTTGTGTTTTTGTTCAAAAATTATTCATTTATTCATTGATATCTATTTAGTTCCCTTCAAAGTAATCCCCATGAGATATTACGCACTTGTGCCAACGTTTTTTCCAATCTTCCAAGCACTTCAAAAAAACATTTTTTTATTATTTTGTTCAGCTCCTCTTTCGATGCCGTCTTTATCTCGTCAATCGTACCGTAAAGTCGTCCTTTCATAAGCCTCTTCATTTTCGGGAACAAGAAAAAGTCACAGGGGGCCAGATCAGGGGAATACGGTGGCTGTGGCATCATTAGTGTGTTGTTTCGGGCAAAAAGTCGCGATGTGTGAGCAGGGGCGTTATCGTGCTGCAAGAGCCAATTTTTGTTCTTTCCCAAATCCGGGCGTTTCTGGCGGATTGCTTCGCGCAAATTGTGCATAACTTGCAGGTAATACTCCTTCTTTACCTTTTTACCCTGAGCCAAGAAATCATGATGCACAACGCCCATGCAATCGAAAAAAACCTTAAGCAAAACTTTTACATTCGAACGAACTTGGCGCGCTTTTTTCGGTATTGCAGCAGCTTTTATTGAGATGATTGAGCTTTGGTTCCCACGTCATAACCAGAAACCCACGATTCGTCACCAGTTATGAGACTCTGGAGCAAATTTGGGTCGTCGCGGACAGAGTCCAATATCTCATTAGCAATGTTCATGCGATGCTGCTTTTGGTCGAAATTAAGCAGTTTTGGTGTGAATTTTGCAGCGACCCGTCTCATGCCCAAATCATTGAAAAAATGGAATGCCACGAGCCAATTGATATGTCTAGCTCCTCAGCAACTCCTCTAACGGTGATTCAACGATTGGCCAATACCATTTTCTTCACTTCATCAATTTTTTCGTCTGTTGTTGATGAAGTGACGCTCGGGCTTCCGGCCATCGATAAACGTTGCTCTGGTCCAAAGTAGCTTCTCCGTATGACACAGTCAACATTCGGAATGCATACATTCCAATGTACATAACCTTCGGAAATTCAAAATTCGCAATACTTTTTGAACACACCTCGCATGTACATATATATAAAAACAAACAACATATTCTTTAAGAAATAAGTCAAAAATATGTGCAAGCTAAAATATTCTAAGATTTTCAAAAACTATGAACTATTATGAGTGTCAAATTGCATTATTTGCACAGGTAAATTTTCTGACAACCTGGTCTTCAAAGTTATAGAGGAATAGAAATGACCGTTGAATTTTCATATAGATGATTTCCATACCAAAAATTCCATTTAATATCTTATATACGATTATACTTATTATATGACGAGAAAGGGTGTTATCAGGACTCCTATTGATATGAGTTTGCGGCACATTATAGATTTTTTTTGCATTCCTTACATCATTTATACAACTTTCTTTGTTTAGTTTGCTGGATATTTAATTCAAAATCTAATTTCCAATATAAAAGCAATCGCCTTTAACTCAAAAAGTAGAGTCAATTAAAAAAAAAAACACTATTTTTATTTTCACAGACATCACCCCAAAATTATTTAAAATTTGCTAATAAATCCATATCGCAGAATCATATACATATTTACACTGGTACATAGGGACATGAACTTCTCAGTTCAGAAAATAGAAAAAATTCGGTTCGAAAATATACAAAAATTCGAATTGCTTTGGTTTTTTCGATTTCCGTGGTATTTAAGAATAACTAAGATAGAATTTTAATGCAGTTGCTGCGCTAAGAAAAATTCGGTGCGAATCAAAATTTTTCCTGCAAAACTATTTCATCATTCAGTTGATTTTGGGGGAATTGAGGGGGGACACCACGGTGATTTTTCAAAACATCTATTTTTTGTTTCTTTGATTTTCTTAAAGTAGATATATTCAAAAATATGTTAAAAAAAATTTACTTAAAATTTTGAAAATTGACGAAGTTATACCCAATATAATAAGTGCAGGTAGTGAGTTACAACGGCCAATGAAAACTTTAAACGCGTGTTTCTCAAAACGACTTTTCTGAACACGGTGGCCTCGATTTCTCGTAGACTTATGAACCGATTTTAATTTTTTTTTTAATTTTTGTACATATATTTGTTACAGTCGTACATATCCGTTTTTAAAAAGTCCAAGAATTAATATTTTTTCAAGCCTTTCGAAAACAAAAACAGGGTAAAAACACAAACTCATTTTTCAAACCTGCACCATTTTCTCAAAAAGAATATTAAAAAAAAAACCGCCATCTACGACGATAGCCATTGATGCATATATTAAGAATTTCTTTTGGCTTTTTGTTTTCAGATGATTTTTCACCGCTATATCAGGGCATCCAGGGTGCATCAGTTTTTTATGACGTACATACATAAGAAAATACCTAATTTATCCACAGAATCAAATGTTTTTTCTTTGACATCTCCTATGTAGGATGTTGTGGGTTGAAGCACAAAAGCGGAAAAATGAAGAAATTTAGTTCGTCTTTTACAAAAAAGGCTACAGTTTTTTTTCCCTAACACGATCCAAACAAAGTGCGCAAGTATGACCACTTCATTACTTGTGGAATGCTACGATCTTCTATTACTTGGCAGCTACAAATCGATGCACTCAAATGACACTATGCTTTCTTCAAGGTTGCACACTTGCGTAGATGCTGTTGGTTACAGCTTTACACGCCTCTTAAAAGTCATATATGACGAAACTTCCAACTGGGATATTATAAGACATACATGCATACATACATACATGCATGCATACGCATGATCATGCAAAATATGTTTTAGACATACCAGATGTGGCATAACCCTGAATGTGTATTCTCATGCGCTTCGGTGAACGCGTCTGGAACTTCACCTTGAGGACTAGAGAAATTTCTTTCGCTTCTGGCTAGAATTGTGCGCGCTTGCATAGCTAAATTGGCGTGATCCCATTTCCATTAATTGTGGATAAAAACAATACCCACATACAAATACCTATGTACATATATTCATATGTATTTTTAAACACATATGTACATACGTTTGTGCATTAGGCTGGGTCACGAAAATAAGTGCGCCATTACTCCTCCTATTTTGAAAGCTTAAAAATAAAAAAATATAATTTCAGAGCTTAGCGCACTTAAAATTATCTTTTTAGCGATTTTTGCATGTACATTTGTAAGCAACACCATTTGAATCGATTAATAAATAAAAGAGTTATGAAGAAAACTCGATTTTGTCTGTTTTTCGGACTCGCCATTGACGAAAATTTGTATGACCCTAAAATCCTCTTAAAGTTTGCTTTCAAACTTGACGGCGTAATTGCAACGTTTTTTCTATCGTTTGCAGACCGACCTGGTCTAGTGTGCATGTTTGCTAAGTATTTTGCATATACATATGTACATATATATTTACATATATTTGGTTTTCGAAATACACCAAAACGTTTGTTTGCACATTTATGCGGTTTAGCATTTCTATTTGTTTGTTTGGCTTATTTGTTCGCCCGCTTCGGTACGTACGTGTGCTCGCATACATATTTATTTGCACATTGGTTCGTGCTTATATTCATATTCGTATTGGTGTTTTTGGTTCCGTCTCCGGGTAAATGTTTGTGAGTACACATTTTTGACATTTGTTTGTGTTTCATTAATATTTTAGAACTGCAGCAGACTAAATTGTATTTGTGTATGTATGTTTGTATGTGTGTATATGCGTAACGCGTTTCGAAATCAAAACATAAATATTAACATTTACGAATTGAAACCGTATCGCCTTAAGCGGAATTCCGTTTGCGCTCTCAAACCCATACAGTTACACAAATACCACTGCAAACAAGCGTCCGTTCGTCTGTTAACCGCAAACGTCACCGCAATATCTAAACTTGAGGTCGCATAGTCTGGTAAAAATGAAATAAAATTCATCCACTCACACACCCAGATACGCAAATATACACATTTGCACACATGCCCATATATGTATGTATGTATGTGTGCGGCTTTGAAGAGGGGGCACTCTATGCGTTAGATGAAATAATGGTCGGTGGGTTGTGAATTTCATCTGCGCTGTTGCGTTTTATATTCAGCACCGTCGATGCGCGTGAACGCAAATTTGCATAGTGTAATTTTCTGTGTGCACAAAGGCTGCACGAAAACAAAAAAAATAAAAATAAACGCACCAGCTAGCAGCTATGCATCTGCTTCGCAAGGAAGAGCGGCAGATATTTATATAAGTGTGTACATTTGTCTATGTATATGTGTGTATATAATAACAGCTTTGGTACACCCAATCAAGTTGTAATCCCTTTCTATATTTTTATCACAATCTGCAATATTTGAAAATTCTATAACACACATACCTTCATACATCTGTGTTTATAATATTAGCAGCGCGCGATATATTGGAAAGTTTTGTATGTTTATTTAGTATTTATTTAGCATTTTTTATTATTCTTTTTTATATTCTTTTTTAATAAAGTTTATGCACAATAAAACCGTATCGTTCAAAGCTTGAAACTTTGCAAAAAGTATTAAAAAATTTAAAAAAATTTCATCAACATTTTTCAAACTTTTTAGTAAAATTTGTTTTATGCAGTATAATATATGAAGTTCCATTTTAAAGGGAATTAAGATTCCTGCTGATTTTCGATAATTTTTTTTTATTATTTCATATGTACATAAATAACGAATTTTCAAACTTTTATAGCGAAAATTCACAAGACCACCAGCCAAAAAATTGTTAAAAATCAACGCCATTTTCGAGCGACTTCAAACTGATATTTTATTATACAAAATTAAATGAGCTGTAAAAATGCGTACTTGAAAGTTTTCTAAAAATCAGAGCAAAAAGTTTGAAACTTTTATTCAAATTAGTTATATCTTCTCTTAACTTGCACAAAGTTCGAAACCTTAAGTTATATAATTTTTTTAGTAGCATAAATTCAAATATAGAAAACCCTACATAAAGAAATTAATAAATAAAACGGGATTTTTTAAGAGCTATAGGAAAGTTTTTCAAACAAACACACGTAAAATTCATGAAATTTTTATTTAAATCGGTATTACAGTCCATATAATTGAATGTTTGAAGATTATTTCATGCAAATGTTGACCGCGACTGCGCTTCAAATGGTCCATCCGCTTAGTCCAATTTTGGCATACTCTTTCCAATGTTTCGGCCGGTATCTCACATATAAATGCTTTAGTGTTGTCTTTCAATGCGTTAATTCAAGCAGGCTTGTCTGAATAGACATGAGCTTTAGCCATAGCCCCACAAAAAATAATCTAAAGACGTTATATCGCACGATCAGGGTGGCCAATTGACAGGTCCCGAACGTGAAATAAAATGTTCACCGAACTCGCCCTCAACAAGTCCATTTGTTACGTACAAGTTTATATCGCCGATTTGAGCACGAAATTTATGGGCATTATATGAATTTATGTGGAATACACATATATTACAAGGTACGGGAGTGCCTAAATGTTTTTTATATTGCTCGAGGGAAAGATAATGAACGCAGATACAATATGGATATGCCAGTATGATTCGGGGTCCAAACAGTATTATTGCAATTAATAAATTCAAAAGAAATGCAATTAAAGAAATTTAAAGCTGAAAAGTGGGCGTCTAAGCTTATGTACTGTGGTCATATAACCCCAGGCAAGAAACATTTTTTTTTGTGTTTACTCAAGAAACGAAAGTAACTATTTATAAAAAATAAAAAAAATTAAAAACTATACGTGATAGAGCTAAACAACCAACCGCTTTGGATTCAACGAACCAACATTATTTAAGAGCCCTTCTTCTTAAATAAAAAATTGCGGTCCTGTATTATTCTTCGATTGCTTGGCTAAACGGCATATAAATAATGATCAATATGGTGGAAATTTTATTGATTCGTTGTTGTGCAGTATATTGTTTTTGCACGAGCACGCGCCTATTCACATAACTCGGAGTGCGAGGCAGATCTTAAAATAAACAAGATTTTAAGAAACTGGTCTCTTGGTACCCAATGCTTTTTCTTCCTTTCTGAAAAAAAATTTGCAGATTCTCCTGCGGTGATGAGACAAAGACTTTTTGCAGAGTAGAGTAAAGAGCGTATTTTATAAAGCAATATAAACGCGGTGTATTCGACCCGAAGAAGTCTATAATGAAGAAAAAAAAAAAAACACATAATCCAACGATTTTGTTGTTTACTAAATATTTAAACTGCGAACTTATCAAGCTCCTCTTGTATATATGTATTTTGTATATGAAAAATGCATTAATATATATGTTTATATGTTGCTTAATTTAATATAATTTAAATATTATCCTACTAATAAAATTTATTTCTATTTTCAGGTAAGTTTCTGACAGGCACTGAATAGACTTTGAAGCTATTTCAACAACTTCAACAATCATTTTAGCTTATATGGCTTGCAGAATTATAGTTACAGGTATTTAGTTAAAGATAGCAAGTAGTTTTTGTATATACCTGAATAAAAGTTTCTGGCTATATTTATCGGCCTATTGCTGAAGGAATGGCATGTTCCTAATATACAAAACATCGAAAAAATCGGTTATAAAATAAATTTTTTAATGAGATACTTTGAATATATATATAGTATATATAATATATATATATAGCTTAAAAATGAAGCTAACGTAATTTTTACATACTCGTTAAAAAAAGTTATATTTAGCTTATGTCCCTTCCAACAAACGGGCGATAAGTAGGTATTTATATATAACCCTATGTAGTCACACATATGGTAATAAGTTTAAGTAGAAATCCTAATATATGCTCCAATTATATCATAAATCTTAAAAAATGCCAACCACATAAAAATATTCATATGAAAAAAAAAACTCCAAGTATTAAATTTTTAGTTGCTGCTCATCCTTACTGTGCCTATAGTAGTTCCAAGTGTATATATGTATGCATGTATTAGATAAACTAATATAATTATAAATACAAAAACAGCATAAGGCCACTGTGAGATAGTCAAAAATTATTTTATTAGAGACTGAAAACTGTAGCAAATTAGACATTTTTTCAAAGAAAATACAAGCGACATCTTGAAACTCGTCAAAAAGGTCTTTATTACAAAATTACTGCACATTGTTCGCAAAGTATATCAGTGTTGCTAGATTACCTACATAGTTTTTTCTAAACATTCCAGACAACTCACTGCAAAAATGTCAACTATAAAATAATGAATCAATAAAATTAATAACCGCTAGGATAAGACTCTGTATAGGCTTTTTTGAGGTAAATTTTGGTTTTGACTATTTTCAAAATTTTTATTAACAATTGCATTTATGCAACTTGAATCATGCCACGACAGTCGATTCTACGTAACCGGAACGACCCGGATTTATATCCGACCCAGGACTATCACTTCAGCAGCACTCCTCGTATATGCACGGGGAATGTTTATGCTTCTACAACAACAACATCCAAATTTATTTTTGAATTACTTTTTTGCTGAATAAAAAACACTGATTTTGAGTGCTGGAAATACTTATTTTCACCTTTATGTGCTCCATGGTTTGTTTGTTTATATACTGCAGCTCTCTAGTTCACAAATCTCAAATATGATTGATATAGGACGCCTTTTACAAAAATTATAAATCTTCAAATAGGGTGATTAATTTTGCGCCACCTTGTGCAACCATGCATGGTATATGTAGTTCTGAGAAGAAAATAGTATTGAATATGACAGCTCATATTTCAAGTCAATCGAACAAAAATTTACTCATTTCTGGCGCTTAATTGAAATTTGAGGCTTTGCTATATTAGGAGAGTTCTGGAGACTCTGTTAAACATAGAACACCGATTCTTTAAACCAGAGAACACTTTCGCGAGTTTAAATAAAGTTTGGTTTTGAAGCAGCTGACAAGAAAAACTAAACTTCCTCTTCTCACTACTAGCGTTAAATCTGTCCGGCTGTGAAACTTGGCTACTATAGGACGAAATAACAAACAAAATTCAAGCCTTTGCGAACCGCTGTGCTTGCCGAATTTACCACATCTGGTGAGCTGAAAACTGGATCTCAAATGCGGATATACTCAATAGATGTTACCAAAGAGATTCGGGGAAAAAGGGGTATACCCTGTGCAAATCAGCGCACGAAGTCAACAGAGCTGCTTTAGACTAGAATCCACAGGGAGCACAAAATAGAAGACATCCAGAGTGCTCATGGCGACTTAGCAGCACAGATGAGTTTGATCGCATAGACATGACCTAGGCAAAAGTTAGGGGAAAAGCTGAAAACCGAATTCAATGGAAGTCTTTTATTCTGGCACTATGCGCAGCATAAACATCATATCCCTCTTTATGAGTATTTTTTGCCTTTCCCACGAAATGGACAAACAGGGTCCATCTGTTAAAAAGTTAGAGGTTTGAAATGTTCCCAAAAAATTTGACACATTACTTTTACAAGGCATTGCTCAACACATTATTCACCTAAAATGTAATAAGCAGAAAGTTTACTATGATTGTGCCTATTTAACAAAGAAATGTTCCTTGCCTCCCGCTAAAGTAAAATTCGGTCTTCAACTTACAAATCGCCGATGCACGCTTACTACGTTTTTGTTTTTGTTTTTTCTAGTTTTTGCTTCCCTCTACCTTCTGGTTCTTGTTGTCTGAATACGTGGTTTCATAACGGTTTTAACATAAGAATGTAAAAAATTTGGGACTTATGACGCTCAATAAAAATTAGACTTAAGCTTTCAAATCACCTACACCTTTTTCTATTGTCTGCCTTGTAACTTTTTTTTGTGTGTTGTATAGTATGTAATATTTTACAATTCTTACTTGGAATGATTGCCTCAGAATTTTTATATTATTTTGCATAAATATTTTGGAATATTATTTCACCTTACTTAGAGTTTTGCAATACCAAAATATCTGCTTGTCAGCATTCAATTTGAGTTTGGAACACATTTTGAGCGCTTCAGAAATTGAATGACTTTTTACATGCCTAAATCATAAGTGATATTCCCACTCATTTTTTAATAAGTTGGCGCCCAGTGCTTTACTGGTAATCACATGAAAAAATTGCTCCCGTTACCAACCAATGTATCGCCGGTGATGCATTTCTGCTCTCTACAATTTCTATGCCAACACCACAGAGGGAAGTGTATAAGGGAACTTATAAATTTATTTAAAAAGAAACTATATTTTATTGCCTAGAAAATAAAGCAATTAGTCCATATTTCATAAAAACACTATTCACAAAAATTATTTGATTTTACTATTCATAAACATGACTGGCACTTGGCGATAGATTTTCGATAATGATCTACGAAGATATGCTGGCGTATGAAGAATGAACTTTGCTGTGATTACCAGTGATGCAATGGCAGCTAACCTGTTAAGAGATCCTAATCTTCTTCAAAAAAATGTTCGCTGAATTGTTAAATCGTGTTTTTTTCTTTGGTAACAAGTGTATACTTGGGTGTGGCGCCCACTTTAGGCTCATCGTCTGCTTGGAGCAGGCTCATCTTTTGTTAAATGTGGTGCCAAAAGGAACGCGATACACTCCAAATAGCTCAGTATATTTTGGAGAACGTGATACCACAATAAATTGAAAGGTCAATTTACCGATTCCAGCGTGCATAGCAACATTTTTGGGCGTTTTTAGGTCTTCGATAATCGGTAATCGGCAAGCATTCGAGTAGTTTGAAGAAAAAATCCGACTATATGTACTTCTATTTGTAATAAAATAAAATATATGCCACTATTGCAAGCAATGTGTAGTTAGTAGAATCTTTATGGAAATTATGAATTGGCATTACTAATCCAATTACTTACTCAATAATTCAAAGCTGTCAGAGTACTTCAATAATGTAAGTGCTTCTTTTTGAAATTTCGAAATAAAGTTTAAAATTCTACAGCAGCCCTGAAGGAAGTTATCAACTAAATTAATTTCTGTATGAGAAAGGTATTGAGAATACTTGCGCATTGCTGCATATAAATGCATTCAAAAAACCTAATATTTTTCTTGCAACACGAGTCAATGCCAGGCAAGCATGTCCAAATATGCGATTTTCGAATTTTTATCACAGTGGTATAATTTTCTAAAAGCGTGCACACATATGTAAGGGGTGATTTTTTTTTTTTTTATAATAAAAAGGCTTATCTTTTGGCTCTGACTTAATTATTAGCTTATAAATTTTATGGGATCTAGTTTTTATAAAAAATTTTGGGCTTATGTTTAACTTGATCCCTAACTTATGAAGGCCAACCAGTCGGAAAAAATTTGGAATTTTTTTTTCCTACATAATTGACTCTATCTCGCTAATAACGTGCTATGTGTTGGCTTCCAAGCAATTAATCGTAGCTGGATCGCCAGTAAAGTCCCATTGACTTAACATTATCTTGCAAAAAATAGCTTAAAGGAGGCAAAATCGTGTAAACCAGGCAACCAATTGAGCGGCCCATCTCATGAGTAGATTAGTACCAATGAAGTGATCATTTCACGTACTGCGTGAAATGTTGCATGATCTTTCTGGAATTAAGTCTTTAGCATCTAAAAGGTTAATATTGGCATAAGGATCCAAAGAGTTACGAATCTTTTGCTTCTGGTACGCACCCTTGATTGAAATAATGAACCTTTTAGTTGTTTTAAAGAAGCTTCACGCAATTAAGTTGCCAGCCTACAAATAGGTACAAGTAAAAATAGTTGATGGGCCATAAATCTCGCAGCAAATAGTACACAAAAGTAAATGTTCTTGAGCAACCTATCGATTATGGAGCCATAGGAAACGGCCCATTATAAA
This sequence comes from Anastrepha fraterculus, assembly GCA_037575425.1. Classification (NCBI taxonomy): domain Eukaryota; kingdom Metazoa; phylum Arthropoda; class Insecta; order Diptera; family Tephritidae; genus Anastrepha; species Anastrepha fraterculus. The sequence goes on along the minus strand of JAYXIM010036909.1, from coordinate 77,716 downwards.
AAACTCTGAGATTTAGATTAATTCGTTTCAACTCAACTCCCAACGATCGGCTAGAAAGTTGGAATCCATATCTGCAGCCTGCTTTTTTAAGTATGCCTTAAACCCAAGGATGACAGATCATAAGATTTGCCCATCCGAAACATAATCATGATAGTAACTTCGACTGCCACATCAACGGTGTATTGGCAACAGAATGAAGTCTGCTGATTTCACACCTATTGACATACTCGTCCAGTCAGTCGTTATTTTTTGTTTTGGATATCAGCAACATAATCTCAGTTTTTTCGTAAAGAAACCGCCGCTATAATCCCAGTTACGTCAGCAAATCAGCTGATTTCTTAAAAAATTGCTGAGAGCTAGTTAACAGTCTAATGCTGGCCATGCATACTTCTGCATTCTGTACATCGTGTCTTAAACTGGGTGAAGTATCCTACACTTTTTTTTACTGAAATTCCCCAGTTTTTTGAATGCTACGGGGGTGTCAGTCCCTGCGATACTTTGTTGATATCCCTATTTGTGAGTGATATTATGAGTTATCCCTAGTTTGTAAGATATCCCTATCAAAATATCTATATGTTCAACAAATCACCCGTTACTTACATACATGTGCGTACATACAACGCACACCACAAATAATGAACACATTTTGATAATGCGCCACCACTGCGTTTGTGTTCGTGCGGTTGAGTGGAAGCGGAAAGTATGGAAGCATACAGAAATATGAAAGGAATCTGCACCTATTGTTGTGACTAGTTGACGTTGTAACTTCCCTTGCAGTTGCCACATTTGTAAAAGGTTTTGCTGTGAACTCTGCGAGACGTCTCCAAAGTCATTGAATCTATGTTGCGAAATTATTTGCCTGAAGTTCCTAGATGTTAAAGTTAACGAAAACGAAATTAGGTAGAATTTCTAGAGGAAAATTACCAATAGCAAATAAATGGTAAACATCATTTTGAATTTAAAGTTATTGCCAAGTACTGTTATGATAGGAAAGAGATATACAGAAAGACTTTTGTGAAATGGGTAATGTATGTTGTGTTATGTTAATACAGCTTTGGTTGACGCAAAAGCATTCTCGATTTTCCAATTGAAGGTAATCAACACACGTCGATCAAGCCTTAACCATTATGTGTTTTTTCCATACTTCATGGTTTATCATCTCTATACTTATTGGGTTTTAAATCCCCTTGGTTATCTCAAATGTTGTGCGGAAAACAACAGTCTCCCGCTGCATCACTTCGTTACTGAACATAAGTACACTAGTAGCTCAATGAGTGCATTAAAAGTATGAGTACACTCGAAGTATTTTCTCGGCATTTCTTGACTGATGACGTTCGTTACGTTTTCTTTAGGAAGCCATTTGCCTCTACTCTAAAATTACATGAAGGGCTCTTCATATCGCAAGGTGTTTCCTCTCTCTATAAATTTTTCTGCCAAACTTTGGCTCTTATAAATTTCAATTATTCTTGACATTTTTCCTCTTATATTTCAGTTATTTAGGCTCTCCCTAATCGCTCAATAAACTGCTCAATAATTACTTTATCAAGTTGATGCGCTCATTTATTCGACTCTTTTGGGTATTAGATTCTACCATTAGTCATTCCTAATTCAGGTTACGTCGATATTGACATGTGCTCGGCCACCTCATATGTATTTCTTTTACCTATCTCATCTAAAATAGGTCATAGAAACCGTCTGGCTCGTCTCCTGAAACAACTTTTCATGAAATTACTGCAGTGGCTCCCCCGTACCCTGCTTCTGTAATTCATCTTGTTTGAGTAAGGTCCCTAGAGTCCTTGCCCTATGCCATAATTAGATTTCATCTGATACTAAGAACAGGGTGACCTTTGTCACATCTTTGTTATATATTTGCCTTTAATTAGGTGCCTATCTTGTCATCTAACACAATCCCAAATACCTCTTTCTCTTGTCGGGCAAACGATCTGACCCTTACGAGTAAACTCCTTTTCCCCTTCAATGTTGGCTCCCCTTAAGACTCATTTAATTGAAAGAGACGCATGAGTCATGTTCAGAATCAATGTTGTACTATACTCAACTGACGGCTGAGTCTACTCAATTGCACTGTTTTTAGAACATAACATGTTTTTGGATAGCTAAAAAAGCAAACTTGCCCCCAAAGTAATTTAAAGAATAGTTCTCATAGGTGATTTTTACTATGTATATATGTATACATATATTTTTTTTGTTTTGTGAAGTAGGAAACACTGAGTGAAAAATCGTAAACTCTAAATTTTAACAGGCAGTCATTTTTTTGAATTTAATGATTTTAATGAATTAATTTTTTTTTTTTATTAATTGACATACCCTTAAACTAAAACCAGAGAAATAAAAAAGTGGAGGTACGAGAAAAACAATTTTTTTTAATAATCTTTAAAATTGAATATCTCGAAAACGCCTAAGTTATCGACATCATATCATGTAACCAAATTAGTCAGAAATTATAATACCTTTAAGTATCTTGGACGACTTTGCCGGTAAGACCGTATACAAGGATATAGACCAATTTTAGAACCTGTGTGTTTGTGGTTGGCTGCTGACTAACGAAAATGGGCGGTCATAGTCGCAAACGAGAGAAATTTTAAAAATTGGCACAACTGTCGAACTCGATCGATAATGTGTGTCGCATCCAATAGTTATTAGGTAATTTCTGTAATTCACTTCCCAGTGAATCTCAATCATATCCAATAAGAAACCTGCATTTGGTGCTCTGCCTTTCACTTCCACTGCTTCATTTTAATTTATTTTTCTAAAATGAGTCCCACGTGAATTTTTTAAGAACTGAGATATGGTGAAGTACTTGAGGCCAAAGAATTTTGGAGTAGAAAAATCTTTGTATCACAAAAAAGGAGAAGATATAAGGAAAATCTTAAAAAAGTGAACCCCTAACGTTAGCAAAAGCAAGCAACACGATTTTGTTTATAAATGCACTTGCAAAAATCTTTTAGAATAAGGAGTGCAAGGCGAAAAATAAACAGGAATCCTCTCACGGGACTCAAGTAACTGTGCTACCGTATTGTCAAACTCTTCTCGAGTTCTAAATTATCTATAATGCAGAAAAAGAGATGACAATCCCAGGGCATACCTTGCAATATACGGAAATTGTGGTGAAAATGCGCAACCGAGTGAATAAATCACTTCTATTGAGATTCTTGATATCTTTTACTACATTATTCGTTGTCTACTCTGCCTATTAGCGAAAAGTAGGAAAGGTATACAACTTTTTGAGCTGTTCGTTTACTAGCTGTAACCTCTTCAAACGTTCCTTTTATACTCAATGCCATGAAAAAGCTCCTCATAAAAATAATCTACCATTCTGGCAAAATATAAAGAACACACCAAAACTAGAAGGAGAATAGAAGGGTGTAAGCGCCAACTATTTTTTTTTTTTTTTGAATACTTTTCGATATATTTTTATTGGTAAAAGCAGAGCTTGGAATTGAAAATGGTACACATATTCCATTAAATGACTTACACTGGCGCTGGCTGTAGAGTCATCCATTGCCCATCGATCAATTGATCAATTGATCCCTCAGTTATACAGTTCTCGAAGACTTTCGAACTTTTATAACATATCTTTACTTTTTTCAAAGAACAAGTGACCCATTTTTCAACTGTATGAACCAATGAAACTAAAATCCCCCCGACACTTCGCGGTTGTCATTTTAGTTGTTATAGTCAAGAAATCGATAGGTAATACCTACATATAATCGACACTGTAGCTTAAAGAATTTTCTTACATTTACTCCACTTCCATAGCAATTTCCAACATGAATATATGTAACTACTTGTGTGCACATTCAACTTTTAAACTTTTCCTAATCCTTCAATCTCCATCTGCTGACTTTTCAGTCTTATCCCCACAATATTCTATTAGCTTTATACTGCATCACTTTTTCTATGCAATTGCACTTTTATTGCTTTCGCCACAGCTGATTGACTCGATTAGAAACCAATATCATGACGAAAAATGGGGGAAAAAGAAAAATATCAGAAATGAAGGAACTTAGAGAAAATTATCTTATACGTTTATTCTCACATTTATATGGGTTCCAAGCGCTACTCAATGGAAACATGTGATGCTTCACACATATTTGCATAGAAATAACCTGAGTGGAATGTACAAAAAGCAAAGAAAGTGGAATCCAAATAGTAAAATGTTTTATCAGGCGAAACGGGTAAACAATTTTCTATTTGAAAAGTGAGAAAAACATGGAAAGGGAAAAAGCTAGTTGTACTTTTATGTTTTTGTGTTTTTGTAGCTTAGCATTCTAAATTTAAAAGCTGCAAATATCATAGTTTCTATGAATTCCTTACTTAGTACATAAATTTTAATGAAAGTAATAAAATGTACAGCGGCTGATGCATTTTGCTGCATTCAAAAATATATTTTTTTTAAGACATACTACATATTTTTTTTGGTTTTGGTATTTTATTCGAAAGATAATTCAATTTTATTAAGTATTTTATTGATTTTTGATTTGATAGATTTTGAATGCCTCATATTCGCACATACATACACCACTCCGAGGAACGCGTTTCGAGTCGATTGAGGAGATAAAAGCTGAATCGAAGAAGGTGCTGATGGCTATACCGGAAATGGACTATTTGGCATGTTTCGGGGATTGGAAAAATCGTTGGCATAAGTGTATTTCATCGAGAGGGGATTATTTTGAAGGGGCTGAAATTGATTTACAAGAATAAATAAAGATTTTTCATTTTACAACCAAATTCACCTTACTTTTTGCCCACAGTAGTATGCATCTACTCATCACACAATTTTTTTTTCGCTCAACATTTTTGGGCCAAAACTGTTTTTCCCATTTTTGGCAAATGTTTTTCTTATTCATTTTTACTTTTCATTAATTACTGAGGCTATCCTCTTGAATACCTGAAAGTCTCCTAGTGAGGTTCCCGTAACTTTTCCAGTTATATTCAAATACGTTCAGCGAACCAGTGAAAAATCAGGGCAAATTACAATCTCACCCAAGCGCTGGCATACGTCCATGTGTATTACATCCGTTTTCAAATCGCTTGAGACGCTGTTACGTATATTGTCACTTAAAAATTACAAAAAAAAAAAATGTCAAAGAAATATAATCTTTTTAGAAAAACATTTTTTTTTAATTATGCCTTATACAGTGAGGGGCAAACTCCATTCCCTATTTTTTTTTTCATATTATGTGAAAAATATACAACAGATTTAAGTTTAATCGGTTTTGTTAACTAATGTTAATCGATAGAATTCGATTACACTATGTGTGAAATATGATGTCACGCAAATGTTTGCCTTTTTCTTTAACGCAAAGTTGAGCTCGTTTTTTTGCATTTTCCATGACTTTTTTTAATGTATCTGGTCCTATGGCTGCAATTTATTGTCGAATATTTTCGTTTAAAACTGTAAGTATCTTCGGTTGGTTAGTGTAAACCTTTCCCTTCAAATATCCCCACAGAAAAAAGTCGGGAGCAGTTAAGTCAGGTGAACGCGGCGGCCAGTCAAAATCACCTTTTTTTGACACTAATCGACTTGGAAACATTTCGTTCAATAAATAAATAGTCAGGGTAGTCTTGTGGATTGAATTGTTGCACAGTTTGAATCTTGTACGGAAACAACTTCAAATCGATCCGTAAAATACGTCGCATTGACCTTTTACTGATGCCCAAAGCCTGAGCACCGCGTTCAGTCGAAAGATTTGGACTTTCCTGTAAAAGCTCCTGTGCAATGGTGATATTGATGTTTGATCTAGCTCTGCGGTGTATAATTGGACGTGGCACATTACTGAGAATACCAGTAGATTTAAATTTAGCATATAATGCACGAATTGTCTTAGGATCAGGTGCTTTTTTCCGAGGAAATTTTGCACGAAACGCGCGTTGAGTCAGAATAATTGAGTTCTGATTCTTAATGTAAAGTTCGACGATTTCAGAACGTTCGACAGGTGTATACTGCGACATGGTTAGAATTCTACTGACGTCTACTTTTTAAAATGTCATACTTTAAGCCGCATTTACGTCTACGTCAAAAATTATGGCCAGTTTACATTAGGGAATCGAGTTTGCCCCACCCTGTACTAGAAAAGTTATAAAAAAATATGTATAAAAATGTTAAAAAGAACTGGAGATATTTGACTTTAAAAACTTCTATACCAAAACATTCAACTTTTAATGAATCTGAAAATAATCATAGCATTTTTTTTAATTTTTTCAATTCCCTTTTTATTATACTTAAGTTTAAAAATAACGAATTTTCAGAAAAAATAACGAAAATCCTCAAAATACTTGAACCACTTGACGTAGAATCTCTCTCATGTGAAATCTTTCAAACTCGTAATTAGCTAACCTGTAATTTTTCTGATACCTGGCACAATTTAATTATTTCAGCAGGCAGTTCTAACTTTTGGATTTTTTTAGGATCATCGATCACTCGAAGTTGTCAATGACTCCTTAAATAACCGAACCCGTTTGTTTTCACGATTATACATCTATCAATGTGAAGAATATTCAAGAACCGCTGAAATTTCTTAGAAAATTATAAATAATACACTAAAATACTCTTCTTCCCATCTTAGCTTTTGTATCAGCCAATATTTTATTTCTGCTACCTCCCAGCATAAAGATGTTTACTACTCAGTAACCTAACTAATCTACTTATTAGTTGGGTATAAGTATTTCCAAGAAAGAAAAAAAGAAGTATTTAAGGACCAAACTTTAAGTGCTCTAATTAAAAGCCATAATTGATTGCTCGAGCATTCACTACTAAAGAACTAAACCTACTTTAAAAAAAAGGCAAATATAAAACAAAAGCGAGAGTATTAAAAAACAACGAAATGTTAGAACAAAGGGTGGAAACCAAACAACAATGACTACAAGTACCCTTTCCCATATCTAGCGATTTTCGGTGCGTTGGCTGGGGAGAATAAAAAGCTGCCTTGTCCTTTTGTTCGAACTATCTAACCCTTTCAGCAAGAATTTCAACAACGCAGTAATAGAAAATGTAAATTATATTTTTTAGGGGAGGAAAGCTTAAGTACTTAAGAATAATGTGCCTGGCAAAGTTTTTCCTATGGTCGTGTGGCGATAAAGTGCCAGTCATGGAGATGGGCTAATTTACAAGATTTTTAAAAACTGATTAGCGTGACATAGTAGATAGTACCAACAAAAACAAAAAACGAACAAAAAGGAAGCAAAAAAGGTATATATTTGTGTGTGTGTGTGTTTGCGCGTTAAAGGAAGCAGTGGCATAACTGTATGGGCGTTTAGTTATGTACATACAAACGTTTGCCTTGTGGTGGGTCAATAGCACGAACCATGTAAATAAGGCAAGCAGTCAAGGACCAGGCGATTTACTGCAACACCGTCAGTGAGTTTGTTGTCGCTTATTTGCTTTGAAGATTAGTTAGAGCAAGTGCTAACCATTGAAGGCAAGGGTGCATGTGATAAGTGAGGCCCCGTGTATGCATAACACTTTCTTCATACAGATAGGTAACCATAAAAAGCCGGCCCAGGCAGTGATATATGGTAAGCATAGGCTAGTGCTAGCTAGTCAGTAAGTGAGCTGCTGCTGCGTGCGCTGCACCTGCAGAATTCATTAAATATATTTTCCTAAAATTTCATTATCTAATTGTAGCGTAAAATGTATTCACTTACGAATGTATGTCTGTTATTGCATGACAAGCCAGCTCATACTCACAGATGCTTAAATTTTTGTTCAATAATTCTCGTCGCACTACCAAGCTGCCATGTTTATGTTTGTACGTGCGTGCACTTGACAGACAGACGCGCATAAACAAAAGTGTCAACTTGACATTTGCGAGCTGAGAGTGTCAATGTTTTTGTATCGTTTGTCACCCCATACACTTGACACTACCACGCCACACGCTTTGAAGAGTGCCTTTTTTGGGGTGGCGAAAAAAAGAAATCAATGAAGTGACACCTGCTATAAATAAATTACACATTGCTTTGTTATTTTCGAATGGTACATAGCATTTTTTAAAGACTTTTTTGTATCTGTTTTTGTGCAAAGAGCCCGCGATGAATGATAGCACATAAATATTTGAATCAGTTTAGACGCGCTTTCTTTTTTTGCTTGATTTTTATTTTGTCGTTAACAGCATAGCTCACTGACTATCATTAACCGGGTTATTTGTCATCAGTATAGGTGCTTCATTCACGTAGATGGGTAACTCTAAATTGCGTCTTTGACTATGTTGTATACTGAAAAGTCGCTGATTTTATAGGCAAGAGCATAAGGCTCTAGCAGTGAAGAAGCGATAAAGTTCAGAGAGTCAGTCAACAAGGTCATTAAACAATTATTTGCACGTGAAACTAAGTAGTCTCCTGCAGGTGGTTGCGGACAGCTTCGATATATAACATTTAAGCAGTACAGAGGAGTTGGCGCTCCTCTGCGGCATCACTTCTTTAATTCTTAGAAACTTGGAGCTTTCTTATGTGAGATGTAAGATGCTGTAAGATTGAAATGATCTCGGACTTATTCTGACCAGCAAGCAATAATCATTGCCTGATCATTCAGTAGTGAAAAAGACTTCCTCTTTGAAATAGACAAACTCACAGAAATTTGCGCATTTCAATTGGCCCAAAAAATTAAAAATAAAATGTGTAAAAATTATTGTGTGACCCATCATGAATCTGTACCTTTTCATGCATTTTTTGGTTTTGTTGCTGTGAAAAGTGACCCTCGTATTACCTATGCCACAGTTGAAAAGCAGGAAAATTGCGATATACGAAATTCGTTGCACATCTCATGCATAAAATAGATTCATACTACGAAAATATTTGCAAATGTCATATACACGCATGAGTACGATTGCCAATTCAGAATATGACAACTTTTTTTTATAAAATAACACGCTTAAAGCAAGAAAAAAGTGAAAACATATGAATGTATTGACAAACCAGAAATGGAAAATGGCAAAACGATATAAAGAGCATAAAGAGTTTCAAAATATTGCATTTAATTTCGATAGTCTTACAAAGCAACCATGCGCAAACACACACACACAGTTACATACGAACACACTCATACATATGCGATATATATATACATATATATTAACCCTATATATATGTAGGTATGAAAAGTATCCCAACAGCCAAATCTGCTTGTACATAATTAAGGATGTACGACTTAGGGCACAAGAATTCAAGAATTCGGGCAGTATATGCCACCCTATGTATCACTTTTACACCAGTTAATAAACTACTTAGTCTCTGCATCCCACCAGCTTGATTAACTAATCTATAATATAAACGGCCTTTCAAAAGCGACGCCGCGATGTATGCAGTGCATTATTCCTAGATGGTACCTTTTTCTTGTGTGATCTTTAATATTTGATGGTTTGAAAATGGTTGACCTTTAAGAGAACTTATCGCAAAATTTGCAATCTTTCTGGTAGAAATAATTGTCCGATTGAATCATCAATTCAAAGGTTGGCGAAAAAATTTCAAGAAACAGATTCTGTTGAGGATAAAAAAGAAGACCAAGACAGACCAAACACCGGACGGAGCCTATTTGGACAAATAATAAAAATTCGTGCCATCTAATACCATACAGAAAAAAAAAAACATAGAAAATACGGAGAAAAAGGGGAATCAACCAAATAGGGGGAAAAAGGAAAAAGTGGCTTTGGAATGGAGGATGACGACCAACAGTGGCCAATTACATTTGAATTAACCGCTTCAAACTCCTGATGAAATTCACTAGGTGTGTGATATTTAAACCTGCTATATCCCCAGGTGGGAAAGCTCAGATGTCTGAATTTGAACCCTACGAGAGCAGAGCAGGAGGAGAAGGTGCTGAGAAGATTCCAACTCATCTTCCAGATAGCTCTGCTGAAATTACTTGAAGCAATCCCTAACGGTCAATGCCCGGTACGGATACCCCAGAAATTTGAAAGCTGTGGCTTTGTTATCATCAATCAAAGTTTTTGCTTTATGCAGATGAAATTTTCTGTGGAATCTTCTGCATGTCGGATTATTCATCCCTGCAAAGTGACTTAAAAAATTGTAGTCCATTAAGAGAGAAATTATCTTGTATTCCGGCAAGGTGCGTTCAAAGGATCGGAATTTCATGCAGAAAGGGGCCGCCAAAGACATAACTTCCTAGGCTGAATCCAATCCAACATTCATTAAACACATAATTACTGGAGACGAAACTTGGGTTTATGAGTACGACACGCAATGTGAACATACGGCGAGTAGGTGGAGAGCTCCGAATAAATGAAAACCAAAAAATCACGGAGTTATCAGTCAAAAAACAAACAATGCTCACGGTTTCTATGGACTGCGATGGTATTGTACACCATAATTTTTTGCCAGAAGAATGATCGTTAATAAGAACTATTATTTTGGGCATAATTAGGCATTTATGTAAACGAATTCACCAAAAAAGAAAGGATTGGATTAATGCACCGTCGCACAGTGCCATCATTATCCGTAAATTTTTGACTAAGAACGAAGCGAATAGCCGAACACGCCTACACTGATTCAAAGTAAAAGGATAATATTTTTGTTTGCAAACACTTCCGATTGGCCATTTTGCAACTGGTGTAACTCTAGTCGCCATCGAACTAATACGACTTCATCTGCCACCAAGTTCCAAGTTCTAGTTTAGAGTGTTTGCTGAATAGTTTCGCTTTTCATTGCAAATGACATACATATGTACATATATGTCTATATAGATAGATATGGAAATTATTTTGCACTGTGTCAGCGTTTGTGCAAGCAAATTTGTGCAAATATATGAAAATGAGCGCATTGAAAGCTTTTTGTTTGCTCGCAAATGAACAACGGAAGTTTAAAAAAGTGAAAAAAAAGAAATTCTATAAAAGCGAAATGAATATATGAAAGTACTGTTGTTTTTTTATTTGCTTTCTGAAAGTGTCTGCATATATAATGCAACAAAATATTATATTTGCGCTGCAGCGATGAAATTTGTGTTTGAATGGTGCCGCACAAATACTCAAAACGCATATCAATGTGCAGTGCATCGTATGCTGTGGCGCGGGAGCGGGGAACGATCATACGCTTAAGCGCTGCAAGGAATAAAATAAAAATTTGAAAGTTGATTGCTTTTTTTGTTGTTATTATTATTTGTTATCGTGCAATTCTATTTATTTTTATGCATGTGTGAGTAAGTTTTTATTTAATCGTATTTCTGTGTCCTTTTGTCTATGTGTTGCCTTGCTATGTTGCATTTCATTTTGGTATTTTCTTGCTACGGCAATATCGCATTGTTGTTGTTGTGATTATTCTCAAAGTATGCAAGAAAAAGTTTACAATTCAATAAACAAAGTGTTTTGGCTATGTTAGACTTTTTTCCCCATATGTACCATATATTGGGTTTTTGGGCTCCGAAATCCTCGACAATTTTGTCGTTATCATACAAATTGGTCTATGTGCTTAATAATATAGAAAATATGTACGTGCCTATTACGCATGTATGTATGTATGTGTGAGTGCATATATGAGAATTGCAAACATTTACATTAGCGCACATTTAAAATATTATTTATCTGAGAATTTTGTCTGAAGCCACTCCTTCGCCTTAAATTGAAGTTAGAGAAGTTTTCTAATGCAATTTTTATCTTTATCGCGGCATAGTTTAGACATCAGATTGCTCGCGTATACATGTACATATGTATGAAAATACGTAATATTGTGAACAAAGCTGAATTGCAAATTTCTATTGACCTTGAAAGATCAGAGTTGTATTGCAGCTCAACTGGTAGTAGTCTTGGCTAGAAAGTCTGATTGTTGACTTAAATCCGGTGCCACGCAGAACAGGAGCACTCGGAGTTCGCTCCGATCTGACGGCCGCTCGAGGAGTATCATGGTGTTTGTGGCTTAACACCCAAAAGAGGTTAGGGTCTTTTTGGCTCGATATGGAGTTACATTGCATCCGTGTGTCGGATCTAAAATACGATAGAAGTGTAGATTGACCTCGAACACCGCGAAGGTGGCTAGTGTGTCCTTTCTTCACTACCAATTGTTACCGTAAATTCGTTTAGCATTTTGGGGCCCTGCTCAACGCATTGATTTCATCCGCTGTACTTTTTAACATTGTGAGAAAGTCAACAGGTACCAATGTAAAATTTACCGGACGCTGATCTTAAAAGACAATTTAATCGTATTTCTCCTTTACTCTGCAAACGTAACTAATATTTTCGCAGTTCCAACTTTTTGATAGTTCGAAAAGGAATTAAATGAATTTTACTTCTCTTTCGATCGTATACGAATTTTTGAAATGAAACTTATTAAGCGAGAGTAAAATGTCAAGGCCATGCAACGTTTTGGGCATTTTCGTTCCGCGAGAGAGAGGAAAAGGAGAAAGAGAGAGCTATACCATATATATTTTATAGTAATTCACCATCATAAATCCATCCATTTTTGGTTGATTATTTGCTGTTGACCGTCTGATATTTGACAGTTTATATTTTGTATTATTTTCTTACGGACATTAGTCACAACGCTCTGTTTAAATATCGGCTGCAATTTAAAAATGTTGCTGCAATGAATGAAAAGCGTTAACCAAAAGATTTCAGATTGCTCAGACATGAGTACAGGGAAATATATTTCCATACACTTACAAGTTCTTAACCGCTGATGGTCGAGCAATCTTTTTAATTTTATATATTTCGCCCAAGCTCAGATCCATAGTCGTTGCGTACCGTATTTCTTTTTTTTCCTCGATAATTGGTAAATTAAGAATTATTTAACTAATTTACCTTCAAATATTACGAAAAAGAAACAAATTTGTCCCCTGTCTGTAAAAAAAAGCCGATTGATGTTTACTGGAAAGTTGGATGCGCTTGCTCTATTGTGAATAGTACTCGTATGTAAGCAGTGCTATTAGGTAAAAGTAAGACACTTATGCCAAGCCAAAGTTTATTTCAACGTCGCTGCTAGGTATTCATAAGGCAGATTCAATTTGAAGAATGTTTAGGAATTAACGCTGTTAGGACCCTCGCACACCGGTCGTATCGTCAGTGGCTTGTCCGCTCACTATCTATCGTAAAAGTACGAGTTGTCCATATGTCGAGCGATGAAGGGGAATTTATTTGTACATTTTGTCTATTTGTATTCTCTGCAAATGTTGTGAATTTATTTAGGAATATATTCTTTCTTTCTCTATCTCTCTCTCTCTCTCTCTCTCATTATCTCCCGGGTTTCTCCCTCTTTCTTTGTCTGCCTTGAAAGTTTCACTTCTGTTATGTGTGCTACGCTACACGCACTGTTTTTTATATAAAACTTGACTGGGTTCCTCATCACGGTGACATTGCAGGAAACTGCGGGGCGTTTGAGGTGGCTAGACAGGGGACCTATGAGGTACTTTTCTCACGAAATGACAGAATGTGTATCTGTGGTCTTGTAGCCTGTATCTGCTTCTGAAAAGGTGGGCTTCGCGTTAGCTCAGCGATTGCTGGGTAAATACACAAACTTACAAGGTCATGAGATTCTTCCGACCAGGTGCGGATCGAAGGCGCTCGAGAGACTTTCTAAGATTAACAAAATCTCAGCTCTCGAATTTTGTGGGAGCACTGAAGGGACACTCTGAGCGCGGTAGGTATACTTGCTGTAAGACTCGGCATTATTTTGAGTGCTCGGTTGTATGAAGAGCCGCCCCCAAAAAATTTTTTTATCAACGAATTGTCTAATGACCCGAGCCCGAGGACGTCCAAGGTTAACCTGGCTTGACCAAGCCATAGCCGACCTAAAAAGCTACGAGTTAGGAGCTGGAGATCTGTTGCTATGAACCGTGCAGATTGGAAGAGGATTGTGGATGAAGCTAAAGCTCACCCTGAGCTGTAATCGCTATCTGATGATGATGATGATGTTTTTGGATAGGCAACACAAGGTGGTGCAATCAATAATTAACTTAATAGTAAAATGATTTTTAGTGATGGAAATCGTTATTTCACCTTCTCCTGGTCCATTGCAACTCTCTAGTTCAGAAGTGTCAAATACGATTTACGTCAAACGCCATTTGCAAAAACTATAAATTTTCCGATAGGATGATTTATTTGTTTTTCGCTACCTTGTTTTTGTATATAAAAAAATATTTATACCATAAGAATAGAAATAAAAAAATTGGCGCGTACACTTCTGTTAGTTATTTGGAGCTCATCCTTCTCCTATTTGTGGTGAGCATCTTGATGTTGTTCTACAAATGGGGGGACCTGCAGTTTTAAGCCAATTCCGAACGGCAGATATTTTTTATGAGGAGCTTTTTCATGGCAGAAATACACTCGGAGGTTTGCGACCGCTATTAGAAAAAACTGTTTCTTCATTTTGGAGTTTCATTCGAACCTACGTACTCGGAATGGTAGCCATGCATCAACTCATTCGGCTATAAAAACCTGCCACAATTAAGCTACCTAATCCTGAAAGCTTGTTAGATTTTGTTGTACTGTGCACATATTTCGTCAAACTTTTCCGATAATAGAGGCCAGAAATCACCGCCAAATGGAATGTTAAGCGTGCGGTGGGACAGCTCAAACATAAGATATCCACAATGAAACTCCAGTATTTAAATAAAAACAATATTAAAATTCACGTTTTTATGTTTCCCTTTTTTCGAGTATTTAATATTCAGATTTATCAGAAAAAAGTTATTTTTTACGCTCAAAAGGCTGTCATAAATAAGGCTTTGAAAAATTCAATTATATGCTTCACTTGACCTCAAACATACATACAAGTACATGCATATAAATACAGTTACGTATTTGTTGTCGCAATTTTACTCAAATTCTGAAGTAAATTTAGATGCCTTCACACATTTAAGCACTTGCACTGCACACACATGCATACACAATTTCATATGCATGAATTTTTGTACACGTGTATGTGTGATATATAATAGAATATTTCGACAACAGCTGTACCAGCTACTCCGCTTTGGCCAAGTAACAGCTCGGGCTAAATAAATTTAATTTGTTATTCCCATTTATCTCTGCCCGGCAACATTCAAGCAAAATTGTGCAAGGATTTTGAGGAGCGAGCGCTCTCCCGGCTTGTTTGCAGCAATTGAACGATTTCGATGCTAGTCTGATCCAAGTTGTAATAGGAAAATGAGGCTATAGACAAATGGTCAGCCAGTTAACTAGCGAAGAAGGGGGTGAGGTGGGGGCGAATGTCTAATATTTCCGCTGCCATAAATTGCTTGACTCCTTTCGGTGCAGGTAAAACCTGTGAATTTGCGATGAAATAAATGCACACATACAAATATACAAACGAGTTTTCTCATATATGGCCGGGTAGTACACCAATTCACACATACCTATGCACGCATGTTTCGTTTGATGCTGCCAGCGGCATACCAAGGTATCGTCAATAAATTTCTGCATAGCATACCGAAGCAATTAAAATAAATTATGATGTGAATATTTTTGAAAATTAAGTTTCTGTTCACAGGATTGCAAGCCACCACCTCCCCAACTTCTGCGCTTAGTGAATCCTTTTTCTCATTTCTCACAAAATGTGATGTGTAGCAGTAGTGTGTGGATAGATGCTTTGTTGTTTCGCATTAACTCGAGGAGGTCGGGTGAAGGCAATGAAGCTGGGGCTAGTAAATGATGTAGCATAAAAGGATGAAAAGATAAGTGAAATCAACTTGGGAGTAAGCCTTCCGGCACAGATGTTTCAATATTCACGACGTTGCCGCACACAAATGCTAATAAATTACATTTATGTACATATGCATTTTTTTTTTTTTTTTTTTTTTTTTTTTTTTTTTTTTTATGGAGGTGGCACAAAGCATTGAAAGCCGAAAAGTGTGAGACTTGCCTTTCGGCTCACCCACTAAAAACCCACCCCAGCTCCGTTTCCCTCCCGCGGGACAACCGTTAAGTAGTACTTCACGGGAGGGGGAGCGGCCTATTGCCTCTTCATGAAGATCTGCGCTGTTGTTCAGCGCGACGCAGTTTGGAGATTACTATTTTTGCCATATTACATACAGCGGACCAATATTCTTCTGACTCTAACATAATATCCACTAGGTTATCAGCCGAAATTGGCTTCCCCACCCTAGTGCTTAATTCCTCCCTTTCGAATACAAATCGCGGACAGACAAAGAAAACATGTTCTGCGTCTTCTACAGCTGGTGCACAATGGGAACAGTACGGGTCGTCTTCGTGCTTAAACCTATATAAGTAGGATTTAAAGCACCCATGTCCCGTCAGTATTTGGGTCAGGTAGTAATCTAACTGTCCATGTTCACGGTTAACCCATTTGGAAATTGTGGGAATCAAACGGTACGTCCAGCGTCCGTTGGAGGACAAGCTCCATTTCTCCTGCCATGAACGCAGGCTACGCTCTCTTGCTATCTTGCGTATTATCACCCGTTCTGAAGTAGCTTTTTTTTTGGTATATTTCAGCATACTCTGTTGCCATTAGGTTGATTGGGAGTAGTCCTGCTATAACCATAATGGCGTCTTCCGATACCGTGCGAAACGCGCAGCACACTCTGAGGGCACTTAATCGGTACACTGATTTCATGCACTTCACATATGAGGTGCAATTTGTGGCTTCCGCCCATGCTGGAGCTGCATACAGCATAATCGATGAGACAACAGAGTTTAGTAGTCTCCTACAGTTTTGCCTAGGGCCTCTGATGTTCATCATTATTCGTGTTAGCGCAGTTACTGCTTCTGCTGCCCTGCTGCTCGCGTACGCCAAGTGCTCTTTGAAATTAAGCCTACGGTCGATTATTACTCCCAGGTACTTAATGAATGGCTTCGATCTTATGCCATGACCGCCCACCATTATGTTGGCCGACTCCACAATCTTCCTGCTGCTAATTAGTACTACTTCGGTTTTATGGTCCGCAAGAGTTAGACCACTGTTGCACAACCATTCCTTTACCATGCCAACAGCTTGGGTGCATGCTTCTTCGGCTTGATGGAGTGATTTAGCCACGACCACAACAGCTATGTCGTCAGCAAATCCTACAATTTGTGACCCTAGAGGTAGATTGAGACGCAGAACTCCATCGTACATAACGTTCCATAACAAAGGGCCGAGGACTGAGCCTTGTGGAACTCCGCCAGTTATTTTGTAGTCTTTTACACCAGCATCGGTTTGATAACGCAGGGTTCTGTCGGAAAGGTAACTGGCGACAATCCTACGAATGTACATTGGAATGTGGAAACTATCCAGCGCGATTAGAATTTTGCTCCAATTCGCCGTATTGAAGGCATTCTTAACGTCCAGCGTCGCAATTAGGCAGTACTCCTTGCTACCGTATAGCCATCGAGTACCCTCAATCGCCTTCTGTGCGATGGTTTTGACTGCAGATACAGCATCTGTGGTTGAACGGGCTTTCCGGAATCCAAATTGTCGGGGTGATAGACCGCCTGCATCCTCTATAGCAGCCTCCAGGCGATTTGCGATCAGGCGTTCCAGGATTTTCCCTGCGGTGTCGAGCATGCACAGGGGGCGGTAGCCTGAAGGATCTTCCGCAGGCTTAGATCCTTTTGGAATTAAAACCAGTTTCTGCAGCTTCCACTGGGTTGGAAATGTACCTTCCTTTAGACATGTATTGTAGAGATCTACAAAAATGTCGGTACGACTTTGGATTGCTACTTTTAAGGCTTCGTTGGGGATTCCATCCGGGCCTGGAGCTTTATTATTTTTTATCCGTTTTATGCTCATCAGGAGTTCTTCTTTGTTTGTTAACTGCACATTTTGGTCGCCATATGCATGTATGTATGTATGTGTGCATGTGTGTGCATCAGTGCGTATGTATGTACTGCTTTAGCCAATCTGTGCAGATGTGAGTCCGTTTCATTTTTTCTTTCTTCCTTTTGAAACGGAAGGAAATGCCTGATGAGTGTTCGCGCAGCACATCAGCATTGGCGTTGAAATGACTCTTATTGGAGCATTTGAATGCGCTAAAACACATCTTCAGCGGTAAAAACTCACCTGCCCCAACCTTGCCACATAATGATAAGGTGGAAAAGCTCAGCAGCTGCTGCGCCATGTTGGCCACGTTACCTACGTAATATATTTTTTGCATTAACCGTAAATTCCACACTCGATGCTTTAAACGACGGTGCGCAGTTGAGGTTGAGGCGGGGTGTACCCTTTCAGGTTCAGTAGAAGTTCGCACCGGAGACCATCAAGGCAGTTGACTGCCATGACCAAAATCATAGATTCAGGTCATGTGCCTGTGAACTCAATTAAGGAGCACATAACTTACAAACCGGATTACAATCATCAACACTAACAACAACAACAACAGCAGCAAATACAACAAGAACAAGCAAACATTCTAACCAATTTCAAAGGATATGTTGCAAATACCAATGCTTTTATTTCATTTTACTGTTTTCACTGTTTTACTGCCCCTTTTGTGCAGGACAAAGTTCCCAACAGCGATGCTCTCTAATTTGTATGCAAACGTGCATGAGTTGAGTACTCTCAGCCTCCAATTTTACCTTTTCATACAGGCCAACTGCTCTTTCGACCACAAGGATGCCAAACACATGTGTTCTTATTTGACTCGGCTGCTCTGCATAGCCTCTTCGTAGCCTCTGCAAGCTTGGTGATGCTCCAAAAAAGGACAATTGCGCACACAAAGCATATACACAAATACACACAAACACACTCATATACATACCACATACATACTAACACATTAAAGCAGCAAGTTTATATCCATTGAAGAAGCGAGCAGCGCCTTTTTCGGGCCGCTCATAAAATGCCCGCAATTAAAAAACAAGAAAAAAATATGTTGCCCGATGGCTTAACTGTTCACACTAAAATGTTGTTATTACAGTTTGTTTGTGTTTGTTATGGTTTTTATTGTTTTTGTCTGCGGCTACGACATGAGGCATTTAAAACGTCATACGTTCGCTTAACCTTATGGGCCAAAACAATTTACAACCATAAATTTTTCGGCTCACCATGCTTGTGCAAATACTTATCACCACATCTGCCTATAAGCTGTTGGTGTGTGTGTATGTGTGCACGTACTCGTAGAAGTGAGCGTGTGAGTAGTCGGGACCGAAACGTAATTTCACCATCCTACGATTGCTCGAACGGGCAAGCTGCCGCCGCACTACTCTTGTCTTGCTGGCCCCTGGAGTGGCTTAACTGTCAATCCTTTTGCTACAGGATATGAAAATTTTCACTTGAATAATTAATTGGGCGAGCACAACAATAAAATGATTGCTAGAAACTAATTGCTGTAAGAAGAGGATGAAAAAGGTAAACCGAAAATGGTTTGTTATATTTTAATCGACAGACTGATATCCACCACCAAAGTATGCTCAGGAGAATTAATGAAGTACGCGAAAAAATATGAAAAACCCAAAATCTCAATTTCGCAAAAAGAGAATAGCTGAAGAGAGTATGTTGATATGCTTCCATCTCGGCTTCCTGCACATCTACTCCTACTTTCTCTTAAGCTACTGCAACCACCTCCAGTCAACTCTTAAGCAGTTGAACTCTGTGTACCCATATTTCCTACTGTTTCAACAGTACGCGTTTAGGTGACTCGTAGCTCATAAAGACTAAGTTTAAAAAAAGTGTCACCTGTATTTCATGCCATGGAACTGATGATGATGATTTCATGTAACTTTTTTCTTTTTTTTTCAACTTACTCCGTTTGAATTTTTTTTTCGTAGTAAGCTTTGAAAATGATTGAAAATGCAAGAAAAGTGTCTATTAGCGGTTGCCCATCGGAATGCAGTATAAGAACGCCATGAAAATAAATCCCCGCATAAAAAGCAATCTGCCTTTCGCAGACGGCATAAAACTGTACGTCTCTCCATTTGTAGGAAAACATTAAGACGCACAACACAAATAGGAGAAAGGGCTCGGCCAAACACCCAATAAAGGGTGTAAGCGTAAAAGCTTTGAAATGTATGTCAGATAAATACAGATTTTATATATTTTCGTTACATACTTTTGTTAATTTAAAAATGGAAGTACAAAAGTCATCCTCATCATCGGTTCGTGTTTCTCCCATCGAAGCACAAGGCCTCAATAAAACACTTGCAACTAGTTTTGCTTTCGTTCCATATATTTTCTGACACTTCGACTTCTCGGTTCAGATGATTCAGCACAAAAAATTATTCAGAAAAATTCCTCGTGATAATTGCCGCCGATATGTCGAATTGTTCCAGCCCAATTGAAGAATACTGGGCGTAGGTCAAAGTAATAATGAAAGTGTTGACGAATGCTAAAGATTAGAAGAGTGGGGTTCTGCAATTCCAAAAGTATCAGAAAGTAACAAAAGGTTAGGGCTCTTAATGCTCCTTGCCCATTGAGTTCATCCAAAAGGTCCTGTCTACAACCTGTTTGGAACAACAAAATGAAATATCGCACTGCTATGACACGTACACTACTTTGACTATCCTTAGTCAAATAAAAATCGCTACATCATGAAGCGGAGAGTCTTAATTGCTGCTAGCTGTCTCTGCCTGAAATATAATATAATATTGGGTAGTCGAAAAAGTCTTTTCGTATTTCTAATCAAATTTCAACTCATTTTTTTATATTTATAATGAACTTTATTAAACCAAATATCTACCATTGTGGTCGACCACCTTTTGCCATTTTTCTTCTAGAGACATTATTCCATCAGTGTAAAACTTTTATGGTTTCTCGGCGAAAAACTGCGACAAGTAATTTTCACAGGCTTCTCTTGAAGCCAACTTGACTCCATTAAGGGAGTTCTGCATTGACCGAAACAAATGGTAGTCCGATGGTGCAAGGTCAGGGCTATATGGTGGATGCATCAAAACTTCCCAGCCATGCTCTCCCAGTTTTTGCCGAGTCATCAAAGATGTGTGTGGCCTAGCGTTGTCCTGATGGAAGACGACGCCCTTTCTGCTGATCAGTTCGATTGCTTGCTTCAATCTCATCAGTTGACAATAAAGTGTAGAATCAATCGTTCGGGCAGGCTGGAGCAGCTCATAGTGGATGATTCCTTTCCAATCACACCAAACACACAGCATAACCTTTCGCGGCGTCAATCCTGGCTTTCCGACCATTAGTTGAGCTTCACCACCCTTGCACCATGATCTTTTTCGCACATTATTGCTGTATTTGATCCACTTTTCGTCTCCTGTTACCATCCGCTTCAGAAATGGTTCGATTTCATTTCGTTTCAGCAAAGAATCGCAGATGTTAATTCGGTCCATTAAATTTTTCACAGACAATTCATGTGGTACCCAAACATCGAGCTTCTTTTTGTAACCAGCCTTTTTTAAATGGTTTAGAAACGTTTGATGATGATTGTTTAGTGCCTTGGCGATGTCATGGCAGCTTTTGTGACGGTCCTGGTCAATATTTTCCATAATTTCATCGACTTTTTCAACGATAGGTCGACCAGAGCGATGTGCATCTTTCGCATTGCAATTTCCAGAACGGAAGCGAGCGAACCATTGTTGTGCTACACGAACTGATACAGCATCGTCTCCGTAAACTTCACAAATTTCATTGGTGGCTTGCGTGGCATTCTTCCCTTTTTTATACAAAAATTTCAAAATATAGCGAATTTCTTTATTATTTTCACTCATTTTTGAACAGCTATAACTTTTTTTCAACTTCTCCGAATTTAATTTTTTTTTGGTTTGGTTTGAAGCTTAAAATATCACCTTTCTAACACCATATGATATGACACAATGTGATTTGTAGCACTGGAGATAGATGACTCCAACGACATCTTTTGACAAAATACGAAAAGACTTTTTCGACTACCCAATATAATATTAGATGAATTAAAAAGTTCTAGATATTTCCCCCTAGTTGTCTTTAGTAAGACACATCTCACGACTTACGTTTTGCCCCAGATTGAGCTGTACGTCTATTTAAAGGTTATAATACGCTTCATTCGCATTGGAAACGTCCACAGTTGCAACTATCTGGGAACTCAAATCACATTGGATGGTGAAGCAAAAGACGATTTTGATACCAGAACCAAAACAGCAAGTCTTAAATAGATCTTGTTTTTTAAACCGTTGCCAGCGCGCACAAAGCTACAAATTTTAAATTCGAATGTCAAGTCCGTCCTCAAGCAAGGATGTGAAACCTGGCTGGCGTCTGTATCTACGACGCGGAATTTGCAAATATTTGTGAACCGATGTCTTAGAACCTTTCTTCATGTCTGTTGACCCGACAATTGGATCTCAAACGAACAGCTCTTTGGTGCTGAATTGAAACCCACACGGATTGCGCCGAAGCGGTCGTCCTAAAGGATATTGACGGCGTAGTCTTAATTAGGAATTATTAGAAATTGACGAGTCTCTCTCATGGACTCAAACTAAGAATAATACTAATAATAATAATAGTAATGATAAATCCGCTTCAAAAAAGATTTTTTGACAGTTTTGGATTTGGTGAACTCAGTTATGTGTTATAGATTTCCAAAAGGAAGTCAAATAATAAAAAAGAAGGCAATTAATGCATTATTCCACTACGACTAAAATGACAAGTCGGAGTAGTAGCTCAAAGGAATGTGTGCTGTAGATGGACCCTATATATTATCGAATGTAACAGCAAAGAGGTAATTCTAAAAATTTCGTTCTGGTGCACAGATGTAAGGACGCTTTCGTAGGCCAATTAATGAAAATGCCAATAAAATCATTCATTGAAATCGTCGAGTCCTATCGGATTGTTTTCATTTATTTCCTTTATCAGTAACTGAGAATGATTTAGAAAATTATTTCAAACCATTTGCATAAGAATAGTCATCCTTTCTTTGATTTCATCCCCCAAACAAACCGGAAAAAACGTTCAGAAAAATTTTCATCAAAATCTCACTTACATCAGCATTTCTGAAAAAAAAAAATGAAGTGTGCTAAATTATGGTATAAAAAAGTGGAAATGCTAAAAAAATTCAACAAATTTTCATCAACATTTCACACTTTTTTATCAGAGTTTTTAGAAAAATGTTTAGCTTGCAGTTTTGTAACCCATTGAATTTTCACATAATAAAGTGCGATTTCCAAGGGCTCCAAAATCTGTTGATTTTTAGCAATTTTTGTTTTTTTGGAACGCTGTTGGGTTTTTTCTTCCATATACAAAAAGTTGCGATTATTCGTTACAAAAAGTTACGATTATTTATTATGTAGAGAAAATGCAAAAGATCGCCAGCAAAAAAGTTATCCCAAATCAATGCGATTTTTGCCATTTCAAACTTGCTTTTTATTTTACCAAAAAAAAAAATTGTGAAATTTTGATGAAAATTTATTGAACTTTTTTATTTAATATTAAAGAGTTTGATTTATTAAATTTTATTAAAAAGTTTAAAATTTTACGCAAATTGAAAGAAAAAAAATTTTAATTTGCAGAAAGTCTTAAAACCTTTTGGTGGGAAATCAACTATATTAAAAGTTATTAAAATGAAATGAAAAAGCAATAAGTTGTCAAAGTTTGCCAATCGCCTCGCTTGCCTCGACTATAGTTATTTAATGCAGTGTATTTGGTATATCACGTCTAATCTGTCGCTCGAAGAATGAGGAATATCAATGGTTTTCGATTCAGCGCTTGAATAGCAAAAATAAACGAAGAAGCGATTCAGAGGCGATCTTCGCTGAGATAAAATGGTATCAGCTGCGGGTGTCTGTATTCCCAGTTAGGACCTCGTAGACAAGTAGCGGTCCCGAATCGTAGTAGCTGAATTGAAGAAGGTGCTGACGGCTATACCGGAAACGGACTATTTTGCATGTTTCGAGGATTGGAAAAATCGTTGGCATAAGTGTATTTCATCGAGAGGGGATTATTTTGAAGGAGATGAAATTGATTTACAAGAATAAATAAAGATTTTTCATTTTACAACCAAATTCACCTTACTTTTTGCCCACAGTATTCACGATAAAATCAACGCGGGACTTACGTTACTGATTCGAAGCGCATCACGGATTACAAAACGAACAATTGAAAAGATGTAATTCCCAACTAGCACTAGCTGGTGAGAATAGCACGAAGAAGAACAAGATGCTCAATCACTCTAACCTTAGAAATATTCACCGAATTCCATGGCGAACAAGCGTTCGGACAACGTTTATGGCCATCCAACAACCATTACGTGTAAACCCATTGCGTGCAAATCCGTTTCGAGCGCACTTGTGCTTTGCGGTCACTACCACCTGCTCCGTTCGCAAATGCATTTTGCCACTGCCACTTAAACTGGTGTCTTGCAGTGCCAGAACAACAAACATTTATAGCTTTCGTTTTAACTGCCGCCTGTTGTTTAATTGACGATGATCACCACGTTGTGCGACACAGAACGCCATACCGGCTTTTCGTTTGGGAATTGTGCTTTGCGAGATTAGCAACAACTATATCGACAACAACCCTTGTCGTCACTTGCCAAGCATTCGGACAATTAGCACTGCTAGTGCAATAAGAATACGAATTGCTGGCAAAAAAAAAAGGTGTAGTGTGCTTTAAGGCGCAAAATCATGTTGCCAAAAATACGTAAGCAAATATGTGCATATTTGCCTTTTCAGATGTTTATCTGTTTATTTTGGGATTTGTTAAGTCATCACAGTTGGATTTTCTTTATGCTGTTTTTTCATTCCCTTTCGTTATGCCTGCTATTGTCCGCTTTTCAATGTCACCGTTTGTGCGGCGCGAATTATCTGCCACAACAAATCTTTATGCAATTTTCATTTTTATTATATGCTGTGTTAAGTGACACCCCTCAATGTGGCCAGGAAATGTTGAAAGTATATGCCACAACCACTACTCTCATACAACATTTTGACTGAAAATATTCGCAGCGAAACGTTTATGTGCAGACATACAGTGCTGGGCAAAAATTCTGGCAGTAAAATAAAAAATTATTTTTTTTGTTTTAATTTCAACACGCATGTGGTGTATACTTTGTTTTGAAAGTATTTCACAAAGCAGCTCAACAGAAAATAAAGGCAATAAAAATCATTTCTACGTCCATAAAATGTCTAGTGGTCCAATCATTTCGGCGTATTCTTATATAGACCGAATAACGGGCATACATATGTACATACATATTTGAGCATCTTTTTTGTAAGCTTTAGAAAAAAAATTTTGAGAATTTCGCAACTACTTTCAAATGCAAAAAATAGCTTGTTCGCTACATCGTTCCATTTTCTATGAAAGTTAGTCTCAGGAAGTGAGTTAGTACGAATTTTCGTAGTATAAGAGTTCTTAAAGTATTTTGCAGAACGGTGTGAGTGGCCTTCAGAAGTGAAAAGTTCTGTATGATTTTCGCTAGGGATCTTTAATGAGCCATATCGCAGAATGTGTAAATTGTCATAGCATACGGCGATTTAGGGGTGACATCGCCCTTCTAGAAAGTCGCTTGCCAATTTTGCTTTTGGCGACGTCAGTTGCCTGTTACAGCATTCCAAAATGAAGGTAAAAACAAAGAAAATTCAATATGTTTTTCAGCACTAGTACGACTGAAGTCGAAAGTCGAGGCAGGCGGCAAAAAAAAGTATCCTGCTTATGAATCCAAAAGAGTATTGCTTGCAACAACAAAGTTGTGGTTACAACTACTTCGTTAAGCACGCTCTGGTAGACCAAACGTGGAGCATTTTGGCCGAATCATGAAAATCTTAGCTTTGGATCGGCATGAGAGCACTTTTCGCATTGCCTAGAAATTGCAAATTAGTCGGAAAACAGTTGAAAACTATTTGCACAAGGATACGCGGGTTGCTATTTATATATCTGGTCTTGGAATATCACAAGGCACCTTCTGATGTTTCCATTGGAAAGTTTGACATATTTAACAAAAACGCACTCAGCGCAGTTTTGATATATGCGACACATTATTGTTGTTTACAGTGATTTAAAAATTTATCTTGGCAAAAAAATGGATTTAAATCGTCAACATATTCGTGCGATTATTTTTCACAATTTTCAATGTCGATTACTCACATGTCTCGCCCAAGGATTTTAAGCCAATCAGTCTCTCATCTTTCTTGCTGAAAACCCTTGAGAGGCTGATTGACCTACACATAAGAAGCGGAATTCCTCAGGGGCGTTTGTCGCATACGCAACATGCTTACTGCAAGGGCAGATCAGTGGAATCTGTCCTGCCCACAATTATTAAAAAGAAGAATCTCTATATCAGAAAGAACTCGCAGTTCTCGCCTTCCTCGACATCGAGGGGGCTTTTAACAACGTTCTCCCGGAGGCAATCATTAAATCTCTGGGTAGCCTGGTGGTTGGAACCGACATTTATATGTTTATTTACAGAATGCTTAGCGACAGAACGGTCGTGGCAGAGTGGGGCGGCGTCTCTCTCCGCCGACAGGTGAGCATTGCTATCAATCACTTGCTGGAGGAGCTGGTGCGGAGGGGCTGTAGGGTGATTGCCTACGCGGACGATGTGGCATTAATTGTTAGAGCAAAGTTTAGAGATACCCTGAACGATTTAATGCAGCGATCTTTTCACGAGGAAATATAAAATACCCAGAGCTCAACTCCCCTCGATGGGGGACGCTCCGTTGGTGTTTTCTCACAAGGTGAAGTACCTAGGTCTAATCCTTGACAGTAAGCTAACGTGGAAGCCCAACATTGAGGAGAGAGTAAGAAAGGCAACAATTACCTTGTATGGTTGCAATGGCGCAATGGGCAAAAGATGGGGACTCTGTAGAGTTGTATTTTGGCTCTGTAATACCATAATAAAGCCAATCTTGTTATATGGAGTCGTTTTCTGGTGGAATTCACTAGAGAGGACGACATTAGTTAAAAAGCTAGAGAGAGTTCAAAGGTCTGCATTCATTGGAATCAGTGGGGCGCTTCGAACTACTCCCACTCTAGCGCTTAATGTAATGCTAAATGTGGTACCTATAGACATCGCGGGCAGAATTGCCGCTGCACGTACCGCAATTAGACTGAGGGGCTTAAGCTATAAGCTCAATCTCACACATGGCCACTCAAGCATTCTCAGAAACTTTGAGTTCATCCCCTTGTCGACGGATCAGTGTGTGCCTTCGCTTAGTCCAAGCGGAACTTTCTCCCATATTCTATCAAGGGGGAGTGGACCCGGGGCAGCACTTTGGGACAGGGTCTGGTTAACCTGTTCACGGATGGCTCGAAGTTGAACGGTAGGGTTGGAAGAGTAGTTTTTGCAAAGAGCTCCCCATCAAACTCAAATTCAGGCTACCGGATCACTGCAGTGTGTTCCAAGCAGAGGTGGCCGCAATCAAAGAAGCAGCTGACTGCCTACTTACTTGCGAAAGTAAATATTTACGCCGATAGCCAAGCGGCAATTAGGGCTCTAGGCTCTATTATGGTGCATTCGAAATTGGTCAGGGAATGCCTGGTCTCTCTCTCAGTTGCATCAGAATTCTTCGATATAAAGAAAATTTGGGTACCTGGTCACAGTGACATTGCTGGAAACTGCGAAGCCGTCGAGCTGGCCAGACAAGGGACCTGTAGGGTGGTATGCCCGCGAAAGGAGAGGATCGGGATCCCTTTGACAATCTGCGCTCTACTCCTGGAAGGATGGGCTTTGCACCAACTCAGCGAGCGCTAGGTAAGTACACGAACGTGTAGGGTTGGGAAGTCCTTCTAGCCACGCTTGGATAGGAGGCGTTCGAGGGATATTCTGAGGATGACGAAATCTCATCTCTCAAATTTCGTGGGCATCTTTACGGGGCTCTGCCCGCGGGGTACACATGCCGTGAGACTCGGAATCACTTCTAGTCCTTTTTGCGTCAGCTGTATGAAGGATGAGGTGGAATCATCTCAGCACCTGCTCCTCAGCTGCCCAGCTCTCGCGGGACTAAGATTCAAGCATCTAGGTTCTCACTTCTTTTCTGCGCCTGCTGATATAGCGGGTCTTGATAACAAAAATTTGAGCTTCGTCAGCAGCATAAAGAGCTTAACACAACCGCAGACCAGTCACGGTTCATAGTCCACAAACCTCAACCCTTTCTACCCCTTTCCCTTTCGTCCTATCGTCCTTTTCATTCACCTCTTTTTCCCCTCTTGCAATGGTATCACAAAGGATAAACCAAACTTTTTCGTCCAAGTGGGCCCACTCTCTGGACAACCATCACTACCTAACCTAACCTAATGTCGATTAACCAGATAAGAATGCATCGATGAACCAAAATCAGTATAAGGCGAGCTAGCACCGTTGTTTTTTATTGTGGTCGCTGGCTACTATTCGCTCACCGACGAATTCTACCAAAGTCCTTCAAAAGCAGTTTTTGTACTAAGAAATATCGGTGATGTGCGGGACATGACTAAGCAAGATCACCATGTCATATGTTTCACACTCGAACTCTAGTAATTAATGATGATCTTGTTCATGCATTCATGGACATAGTATGGCGACCATCAATAAAATTCTGTTTGAACACCTTGTGGTAAAAAAGGAGTGTTCCCGTTGGATACCACACAATTAAAAAAAACTCTATGGAAACGCGAATAGACAAAGTGCTTCGAAAATTAGTTCCAGCGAATGCAAAGATGTATTGATCGATATTTTGCAAAACAAACAAACCGTTTTCACCCATCCATATGCATTTCTTTAGTGTTCCCCTCGAAAACTCAATAGCAGAAATAAAATTAAAAAAGTTGAAAGACTCTTTGCTTCACCTAATATTTGTCAAAAATGCAAATATGCTAAAAAGCTCTTTTTTTTGTGGTTTTTGACTCTGTTCGTTCTCAAATCTTTTTGTTGAATATTTTTATCCACATAAAAACCGTGTAGAGTCAGTTGACTGATTTATTTTTAATAATTTAAATAATAAGTAATCATTTAAGTAATTTGGTGAAATTAATTACAATTTCCCCCTGCTGGCTTAGCCTTTCATTTCACTTAATGATAAACATTTTTTTGTTTGTTTTCCATGCATTTTTTGCTCACCACTGTACGTACATCCATATATAAGTACACTCAAGCGAACACTTTCGCATTCGAGTGCTCTATTCGCGCTTAGGATCTTCCTCTCGGTTTTGTATGCTTATTTGTAGATGTGTATGTGTGAGCCTTGAATACAACAAAAAAGGGGTTTAATGCATTCAAATGCTTATCGCTTGGCTTAAGTGTTGTTTTATGCGCTCTTTTCTCGCTCTTCATTTACCCATCCATGCCCGCATTGATTCCGTTATTCATTCATTTTATTTTTTATTCAGCTTGTTTTTTTTTGTTTTTTTTTGTTGTTCATTTTGCACTCTCCAATATTCTGGCATCCTGTGCGGATGGTTTTTAAGCTGGTGTTGACGTTGTTTGCCGCTAAGCGGATTAACACGAGTAAATAAATGAGAAACGGAAAGCGGTAAAAGAATTTTTTGAAGATTTGAAAATTGGATTAGTTTCGTTGCTGCGGCAAACGCAAAAACAAATAATAAAAAAAGCTGTAGAAATGTGTACGAATGAATAAAAAATTTGCATAGTCGTCTGAATTTATGTATATAATTTGATAATGATTTGTGGTTGGATGCGAGGGCGAATAATCATCGTCATAGTCAAACGGAAAAATATCAATTTAGAATTTAAATGACAAATTTGCAATTCATCGCTGTATGTTGTTTACTGATATATGGAAAAGTACGAGTAGATATGTGTGTATGTATATGTGTGTTTCTGATACGAGTATACCAAACAAATAAAAATTAAATTAAAATTCAAACTCAAAATCAAATTTAATAAATGCCAATTGGCAGAGCCATTTAAATTTTCAGTACTCTCATGTGTGTATGTATGTACATATGTATTAATGTATGTATGTTTGTGTGTATGTCTGTTTGAACATTAATTTCATGGCATCTTCAGGCCTATTGACATTTTGTGTGTAAATTAATTTACCAAACACAACAACAACATGCACTGGCATGAATAAAGTGAACATGTAAATGTATGCGTGTGCGTGTGCTTACATATGTATGTATGTACATATGTGATCATTGACTTTACACATTTGAATAAATATTCGCTTGTAATTTGAAAGATAAATGTCACAACATTCGTAATGCTCATACACACACACATACGCACATACATAAACATAAATTAATAAATAAAGTTGCGGGCGTGACAACACTCTTTATTTGTATTTGTTCAATGTTGTCGAACAACAGATTTGGCAATTATTGATAAATTGATTGCCAGCGGCGACATGCTAGCACACACACACACACACGCGCACATCCATTAATATATCGGTGTATGTGTGCAAATGACTGCATGATTGATTACTTTTAGTCGCGCAAAATTGCACTCAAAACGTATGACAGTGTTAACACGCAAATGTAATTCAAATATCAACACACACACACACACCAACAAATCTGCGTTATTCACTTACGGAACAGGCAAGCGCAAACGCACGTATAGGCAAAATATATTATTGAATATTGTAACCATGCGTAGGTATGTATGTGCGTGTGTGTATTTATAAGTAAGTGCTTGTAAATTTATAAAATTTAATTTGTATAACGCAAATGTTAGCGCTATGCCAAACCAAACTTCGCACCAAACATCAATACCGCCCCAAGTAAGTGCCTATACTTTATGCACACACACACACATGCACTTTCTGCGCTTTTGTGTAAGCTTGTGTGAATTGATCGCGAAATTCGGCGGGCTGTTTGTGATTGGCATGGAAAATTGATTGAAAATGTAAAATTTATTAGCAAAACCTTTCGAAAATTTGGTGTGCATGTGCAGTGCGCGCCTGAAATTATGCTACGCTAAATTTTATTGGCATTTGTTTATTGCCAGCCTGCGGTTAACACAACTCGTAACTACTCAATTTTGTGCGGCCAATAATCATTTGCATTTGATTATATTTTATAGCTATGCGATTTGGGTCTTAACAACTTTTTTGGCAATTGCTCACCAATACACAAGCATAGGTATTTTATAGTAGTTACTGCCTTGTGCGTCGTCTATTTGTGGCGAATTTTAAGTAGTGGTAAACAAATAAAAATAGTCTTTGGGAGTTTGTGAAAGTAAAGCGTCCCTCAAAGACGCGCCTAGATGCTGTTTTTAAATACAATACGTAAAAATTTAGATTCTTTCATGGTTCACTAGTTCTATTCAAAATACGGCTCTAGCAATAGTATTTGAAAGATGGTATCCTTTAAGGCCCTCGCCTCATTCGAAATGGTGTTTTTTAAAAGCATGTAAAACAGAAATGAAAAAATATTTTTTATTTTTGTTTCGAGTATTTTATTCTTTGATTTATTGTTAAATAATGAAAAATTTCGTTTAGTAATTCAAAGTTCGTTCAAAAAGTTGTTAGCCTTGAAAACATAGTCTTCCAAACAAAGGTGACACGGAATCCGGTACTCACAGGTGTCTGAAATCAAACAGGCATCAAATTATAAGACGCTATCATGTCAAAAGTTTTTTGTAATAGTGGTCGCGCCTCGGCTGGCAATGACAAATCTGCGAGTGTATTTCCGACATGAAAAAGCTCCTCATAAAAAATAGCTGCCGTTTGAAAACGGCTTAAAACTGTACAATAGATTTCTCCATTTGTGGAACAAAATCTAAACACACGCCTCAAATATAAAGAGGAGCTCGACCAGACATCCTAAAAGGGTGTAAACGCCAATAAACCCTTTCTAAAACCCCTACCCACCATATCTTAAACCTATTGATATTTTTCGCTTTTTAGAATTGCCCCTGCTAAGGGTTTTGTAGAAACAAAATCAGCTTGTTTCATTTCATGCAAAATAAACTTATTTTTTCGGCTTTTCTTTGTTTGATGGTTGCCTTCATACTTACAGCGACCGTCGTCTACTGCGTCGAGTGGTGTGGCCACTAAAGCAATCCCTTGTCCCTTTCTTTAGAGACTCTTCCCGGGACTACTTTCTGTATTACTGTAGGAGGACCCAAAATGACGTCCAGTTCTGTTCACCCACGTCTGGGTCCACCATGCTTGTAGACAGCTTCATGCTATAGGCTCATCTTCTTATGTCTTTGTCTGTGAGACTTCGCTTTGTTGTGCTACGTCAAGGTCTATATTTTCTATCCACAGTACGCCTTCAACGTATCTTTTAACCGCATTCCAGCTGTTCTCGCGTTCAAGCATCTTGCCGATCACTTTGGTCGGCGCATTGTCGTCAATCTGCTCCCTCAGAGCATCTCTTTTCACGAGTCGCAATTAACAACTTGTGTTCAGCGTCAACACTCGGTGCTTCGCATGTCACCCCTGGATGACTTCAAAATCTATTATAGAATAAACGGAAGAAACCCGAAATTCCGGAAACTGAATAGTAGTAAATCTTTGAGGAAAGTGAATATGCAATTTTATAGATCACTGAATTTTGGTGTAAGTATCTTTCAAGTGTGTAAAAAATCGCGTTGATTTTTTTAAATTTTTTCTACTGACGATGTTGAGTGTGTTTTCTTCCACTCATTGAATGTTCTCTTCCATATAAAAAAAAAGGTGGAGTAGACTTGAAATGGAGAAGATGCACCACACCGTGTCCGAAAAAATGTCTCAAAAGTCAGTGTGACTTTGTCACTACCGCAGACGTACGCCGTAACATAGACTTGTACGTGTGCATAACGCGTTACCTCCATATGTCTCTGCGAAAATTTATCTCTTTTCTATTTTAAGCACTGCAAACTATTTGCGGAAATCGCCTGTCTGTTGGGCTGGCTTTCGCACACGAAAATGTACTGTACTGTCAAGTGCGAAAGAAGCCCAACAGACACATCCAAACACTTAACGCACAGTGCCGACGTTGCCTGTTCACCGAGTCGTATATATGGACTTGACAAGTGGGCGTACGCCCCTTTTCCTCAGAGAAAGTTAATGTTATTTTTATGTGCATATGTAGATAGATGCAACAACAACATTTGTAAAAAACAACAATGACGACAATGCAACAATAGCACTACAAAAATCAACAATGAATACTGGGGTAGCTTCTTTCTCCCTGCAGTTCGTTACTTTGATGTGATGACAAGAGTAACAAAAAGCGAAGGAAAAAAGAAATGCAGCAGACAAATCTCAAGAATGGCAACAATTTGCATGGTTTGCCAAATCGGTGGCGGAAGCGAAGAGTCAAAAGACGAGTGGGCAGGTTGAGAATTTAGTTCATTGTACTTGTGCAGATTTTTGTAGAAGTTTGTTTACGCGACCCTTAGTGACCTCACATCATCATCATCATTGCTATATTTAGGCCGATTAGCGAGTAGTTCATGTTTTTATACCTGCTTGGTTTTTTTCATTGTTTTTCGTTTTGTTTTTTGGTTAACTTTTGCAAAAATGAACAGCAGGAAAATTGCTCACGTTGATTATGCTATTGTTGTTTTTGTCATTGCTAACATTGTTTTTGTTTGCTATCCTCACCCATGCACAAATATTTGCTATTGTTGTTCTCATTGTTATTGTTTTTGTTATTGTTCTGATGGGCAAAAAAAATTTCGCTTGTCTCACACTGGATTTAGTAGTGTTTCGCGCGAAAAATCTCAAACAGTTAAGTTGGAAAATACTAAAAGGTTTTCCAATAAGAGGTGTTATTTTGCTAAAATATCAATGGTTTCGTTGCTTGGGTGGCACGTAGCGCCGACTTGTTGAAAATAAACGTTGGCCAGATTAATACCATCCAATTCCGGCCATAAAAAATCGTTAATCATCTCTCGATAGTGCAATCCATTCACCATTCGTAAGTAAGGTCCAATGACCCGCTGGACCATAAACCGCACTAAACAGTCACATGTTGAGGATAGAGAGGCTTTTCAACAATAACTCTTGGATTTTCTGACCCCAGATCCGACAATTTTGCTTGTGGACAAAGCCACCGAGGTGGAAATGGGCCTCATCACTCAAGATGATTTTTCAATGGAATTCCGAATCACTTTTATGCATTTCAACGACCCAATTAGCAAAGACACGACGTTGTTGATGATCGGCCGGGTTGAGTTCTTATGTTAACTGGACTTTATAAGTCTTAGGACCTAAATCTTTATGCAAAATACGGTGTAATTCCGTTTGTGGAATGTCTAATTCCAAAGAACGACGAGGAATGGACAAACCTGGGTTTTCTTCAACACTTTCGGCTACAACAGCAATATTTTCAGCTTTTCTTGAGCAACATGTACGGGTTTTATTCTTCACATTACTAACTTGCCCCAACAGCTCGAATTTTTTCACCAATTTCTGTATTGCGGTCCGACAAGGTGCTTCACGATGACCCAACAATGAACGAGTTTTACGAACCATCTCTGCCAAATTTTCACCATTTTTTAGTGAATTTTAATACTTTTAGTGCATTGTTTAAGCGTGTATCGTTCCAATTTTATTAATGGCGTAGTTTCTACTTGTCAAATATCAAAAAATGGCAGCTTCAAAGGTGACATCTACCGAAATAGCGGGGTATTCAAAATAACTGCTGTTATTGGAAAACCCTTTACATACGAGCAAATATTGCATACATCAGGGCGCGTATAAATACTGCTACGACTGCACACAAATAATTTTTGCTGTTTCTATTTTTAATTCGATTGTTTTCACATCTTATACGTCTTGTTGTTCAGGCACAAAAAAAAGTAAAACAGAGACTTGAAAAAAGTAAAACAGAGACTTTTTTTGTGCCTGAAATTTTTGGTTTTTCTACGAAATTTCGCACTCCTTGGCCTAGTGCCAGTGAAGTTGGCCTTTGATTTTCATGCCTCTTTTTTCACTGATTTGGCTGAAGTTACGCGAAAGTCAGCAAAAACTCTTGCATATTTTGATATAGAGTTATCTGCAAAATATTCAAGGCATTGTTAGCGAATGCCCCGACGGGACACGAAATTCGATTGAAAAAGTTTTGTTGGCAATGGCGCGTTGCTACTTAGCCGCTTACGTGCAATATTCTCTTTGAATTGGATTTTGTTGAAGTTACTTTACTTAAGTTTAATCAGTTTTTTTTTTTACCAAACAGACTCACATTACAAGCAATTAATAACATGCAGAGTAGTTGGCTGTGGCCGTGGCTGGGGTTGTTGTGACTGCAGCAGAATGTCTCAAAAAATATAAGGGAAATGTTTTATGCTACAATCATAATTGCAGAGTCTTTGGTAATACTTTTACGAAATGTTAAATAATTTTTGAAGTCATAATTTGCTAAAAGAAAAGAGTAACTACGGAATTAATTTGCAAAGGTTTTTTCAATAGGGGCACAGCATTGCTTTTGTAAACTTCAATTGACTACCATTCCGCAGTGTTCGGGTTAGAAACCCCGGTCATAGAACAACAAATGAAAAAACAAATGAAAAATTTCGAACAGCGGTCACCTCTCAGCGGGTAATGCCAACCTTTGAGTGTATTTCTGCCATGAAAAATCTCTTCGTAAATAAAAAACCAGGAGGAGATCGGCCAAACATGCAGTAAAGGGTTCAAGCGCTATATACATATATAAACTAGCAGCTTTTCATTCCATAGTTTGCGATATTCGCCATCGCCAAAACGCAAGAGTCCATAAATCTTGCAATTTTTCTCTAGAATACTTCAAAATCCACGGCATTGGGTGCTTTAAACGTTCAAGCTCCTGGGGCATACAATAGTCAACTCTCCTTGGGTCAACTATCCACAACGTAGAGATCGTTTTGTAAAAGTTCGCTCACATAGACTCACTGCAGTATTCCCGGAAACACCAGTACGCTTGTTTATTCAATGCGATGCCATAGCGGCAATAAGGAATAAATATCTCGGCGTGGTATGCCCAGAAGAAAGGTGCGTACGCTCAGCCCACCCAAATTTCATACTAGGTTTTCTGAGGAAACAGGGAAAGTTCGCTGGGTTAGGCTTTTCCGATGCTGCTAAGGCGATTTCGTTCACAGTACAGTACAAATTTAAGAGTAAAGTATTTACAGTGAGATTCGAAAGTATGAGAGAGAGTTCCTCTTCCTGAGGAGCGTTCTTCGCTGCGTGCTTAGAAATAGCCATTCGCAACATATCCGAGGCATTGGTTATTTTTAAGTAGCCTAGACTAGTGACCGATCCAAACTCAGCTGAAGAATGGCGCTGATAACGTCATCTGAGTCGTTATTTTTGAAAGAGAGAAAGATACTTAGCGCAAATTCTTTAGTGGCAAATAGCCTGTTAATTTTGTCTACAATTTCGTGCAGAGCTCTGCCTACGGCTTGCCTTTAGAGTATGCACACTGGCCTGTCAAGATGCAATTCGGATGGATTTGTGGTCTCATGTGGATGATCAATAATCTCTTCAAAAGTGGAAGAAATCCATATGGATATTTGTGATAAGGGAACATAGCAGATCACAAGTCGTTTGTAATGCAGCGCGAAAAATTCCATTCAGTCCTGCAGATTAGTACGATTGAATGGAGTTCATTGTCCATTCCACCTTTTTATCACTTATGATGCTTCCGGAGGAGCTTCAGGTCCTTCAATTAAGAGTGTTCAAGCCAGGGTACTCTGTGCACTCGGGGAAAATGGATGAAGCGGTACAGTTGCCATTTGGCTTTTGGATGTAATTTGGGGAAACCGGATTCTTCGATAATATTTTCCGTAATCGATTTCCTTCAGAGCTTTCTTTAATGTTTATGCAGAAATCTCTCCACAATTCTTGATGGGCCTTACTGACTGCTTTTTTGAAGGTTTTCAAATCATTCTTATTGGCTTGCCAAGAGCAGGTTCCTTTTGCTAGATTTAGCATCGTCCTGGCGATAATCTTTCGATTCCAGTAGGCTGATCTCTTTTTGCATTAGCGCACGCGGAGATAGAGTTAAAGAATTTGGTAACAAATATTATTGGTAACAATAACTTAAACTAAATTTTCCCTTTCTTGTTTATTACGTCATGGTAAGTTGCGGTAATTTTTCCACTTTTATATGCCAAATTTTTTTATAATGTCACTTTTGCTAATGATGTGTTTGTGTAGTTCTCAAAATTTTTCTCTCAATCGTGACATTTTGAGCTTTTGAGGTTTTGCAAGAAATTCAAGTGATGAATTTTACGGTAATGTAAATACTCGTATAGACCTGTTGGAGTTTAGATTTGTTAACTTTTTACTCCAAAGCGCAAACTTTGAGTTTCACTTTATATCACTTGAGTTTGCTTCATGAACTGACATAATTTCAATACATTCACACAGATTACTAACATCATTTATCATGCAAATATCTAAAACATGACACAATTTAGTCTGGCTCCGCGCCACTCTCTTCCTCTCCAATCAATGATGATGACATCAATTTGTTTACGCTTTATGTATGTATGTGTGTGTGGCAATATTGTCTGACATTAGTCTTATATTCGACAACTTTTTACCACCTCATTGCTTTCCTCCAACCGAAATTCTTTCCAAAATGCGTAAAGCTACGAAAATTTTAACAGTGACTCAACAAAATCAAGTAAAAGATGATATTTTTATGTTGCTTTGGGAGACTAAAGTTGAACTTGAACACACTTTTGCAAACTGACATTTCACAAAACCCAGACAGACAAACAAAATTGCTTGTATGTACATACATAAATATATAGCAGTGTAGGCAGAAATAGCAATATATGAATAAGTAGACATAAATGATGTGGCAGAAAGTATCTTCAGCAAAACGCGTTGATGGGTAGGGATGGAAATATGAACAAGCAGACGTCTAACTGAGTAACTGACTTGGCACAAAGACTTTTTTTCGCCATTTGAGCTCTAGTTATTAGCGTGCACAAGGTGGCGCAAGGTTAATCATAATAATTGAAGCTTTATAATTTATGCAAATGGCGTCGTACGTAATCACATTTGAGACCTGTCGACTAGACGGCTGCAGTATGCAAACAGCCCTGCAATAGAGCGCTTAAAGTTCAAAGCTAAGATTTCCATCATTCAAAATTATTACTTTTATTAAAAAACAAATTATTCAAAAACAAAATTAGACGAATAATTTTGCGCCACCTTCTATGTAAAGGGTGGTTAAGTTTCAATGGCCGGTGTTGATTTTGAATAAAATATAATTTTTTAGGAAATTATTATCACTTCTCTTTATTATGATAATATTGGTATGGCTCAATTACGTATCGAACAAAATATCGGCCAAATGACCGCCGCGGCCTCAGCGGCAC
This sequence comes from Anastrepha fraterculus, assembly GCA_037575425.1. Classification (NCBI taxonomy): domain Eukaryota; kingdom Metazoa; phylum Arthropoda; class Insecta; order Diptera; family Tephritidae; genus Anastrepha; species Anastrepha fraterculus. Next base: position 39,711 of record JAYXIM010036909.1, on the reverse strand, counting down.
ACCTCCATCCGATGGTCCAAATTTTCGATGACGCTGAGGCATATTTGAGGTTCTATGCCGTTAATGTGCCGAATTATCTCATCCTTTAGCTCTTGAATTGTTGCTGGCTTATCGAAGTACACCTTTTCTTTCAAATAACCCCAAAGAAAGAAGTCCAACGGTGTCAAATCACATAATCTTGGCGGCCAATTGACATCGCCGCGACGTGAGATTATTCGGCCATCAAATTTTTCGCGCAAACGAGCCATTATTTCGTTAGCTGTGTGACAAATGGCACCGTCCTGTTGAAACCACATACCGTCCACATCCATATCTTCCAATTCGGGCCATAAAAAGTTTGTTATCATCTCACGATAGCGAACACTATTCACAGTTACTGCCTGACCGGCCTCAGTTTGGAATAAATACGGCCCAATGATGGCGGCGGCCCATAAACCGCACCAAATAGTCACTCTTTGTGGGTGCATTGGTTTTTCGGCAATCACTCTTGGATTATCACTTAGGTGAAAATGTGCCTCATCACTGAAGATGAAGTGCGCGATATGCATTTTGATTTGAATGCCCGTTTTCATAATAAGCCTGAATAACTTTAACGCTTTGCTCGATTATGTGTCTTTCCATGGTTAAAATTGAATTAGTCTGAAATTGAAAAATGTCAAATGAAATGCAGAAATAAACTTGAAGTTTAGGTGTGGTTTACATTCAACATCGGCTCTTGAAATTTAACCACCCCTTATTATTGTGAAAAACACCACCTGAGTAAAATGAGAAATTCAATAAATAAAATCTATAACAATTTTTTTTAATCTAAACCATAATTTTCGCCAGAAGTGTTGGTATAAAAAGGTTCACTTAAATATTTACCACAAGTGGTTTTCGATACAGTAATTCAAACTCTGGTTTTGGCAGACCCACCAGGCACACAGCGTAACAAAAGTTTTCACCAAAAAGAACCAATTTTCAAGAGAAGTGAGCCAACCCTAATGAGAATATTTGTAGTGTGAGAAAAATTTACCATTACATACATACATAATTGGCGCGTACACTTCAGTTAGGTGTTTGGCCGAGCTCCTCCTCCTATTTGTGGTGTGCGTCTTGATGTTGTTCCACAAATGGAGGGACCTACAGTTTCAAGCCGACTCCGAACGGCAGATTTTTTTTTTTTATGAGGAGCTTTTTCATGGCAGAAATACACTCGGAGGTTTGCCATTGCCTGCCGAGGGGCGACCGCTATTAGAAAAATGTTTTTATTAATTTTGCCTTCACCGAGATTCGAACCAACGACCTCTCTGTGAATTCCGAATGGTAATCACGCACCAACCCATTCGGCTACGGCGGTCGATTTTATGAATCATGACAAGACCTCGATCACGAAATTTTTTGCTCAAACAACCTTTTTTTGATTAACTTACTCAGGATATGGAAGTTACTCCGGAGGGATGATGCGAAATGAACAATTGCCAACTTGTCTTTTTATTCTTTCCTTCGAGTCAAACCAAAGATTAAAGCTAATTCCTATTATGGAGTTAACGCCTCCCAGGCTACCTGCAAAAATAAAAAAACTCACTTTGACGAGAATCCCGAATTCCTGCTTTGTGGTGATAATGCTATTGCGTCCTAACTATTAACTTGTTTCACACTGCATAATACGAAATGATTTTCCACACATTTCAATCACACATCACATTCCATTTATTTATCGCTCGCCGCCATTCAACACCGCAGCCTCTGGCTATTCACTTCGATCCATCGAACGTCAATAAACAATACAATAAAACACATGCAGCAGCTGAATACAGCTAATCAGATCATTGCACGCCGGAAATGCTTTTCTGTATAGAACGAATTACTCCCACTATAAATAACCAATAACAGATGAAAATAATAGGAAGACGAAAAAGAAAAAAAGCATAGCATTTCATAAACTATTCACCAGTGCTATTTTTGTTTTGTTTTCTTCGTTTTCTGCATGTATTTGGTTTTTCCTGTCTATTTCTTTGATATCTTACATCTACTTTCCACTACTGTTGCTGCTGCTGTAGTTGCTGTTGGCGCATAGCCATCAGTCAGGACAGCAGCTACCATACACAGATTATTTAGCCTCGGAGGTTTATCTGTACGAAGCATGCCCAGAGTGAGGCGCGATGCTTTTGATTTCAGTTGTATGGTCACTGCTGATGGATTTAATTTCAGTTCACCCACATTTCCCCCCGCCAGTCTCATTAATTCAATATAAAATTCTCTTACACAGGCTGGAAGGCCAAAGAGGCGTGATATCAGCAAGGCAGGGAATGCCGGACCAAGCTCCTGCATTTAGTAGCTTGATAGCGTTTGATTGACCGGCTAGCAAATTTATATGTCCGAGTGTTACAATAATTCACCCTCCGGCTAGGCATTCCTAAAAGCTGATACATCGTTTTATTAAGCACGCATACTTGCAAATTTACGTGCGTTACGCACTACATGCGCAAATTTTTATGTATATGTTAGTAAGTATTGTATTTCTATCGCCACCCTGCAGGGAAAACCTGAACTAGTGAACAAAGTTTCTTATTCAGAACTAGTACTATTTCGCCAATTGTGAACCATTTCGCTGCTCATATCCAGAATGGTGGCATTTGTTCTCAGTGTTTAAGTGGAAAGAATTTAAGAAGAAAAATATTCGTAAGCAATCACCTTCTTACATCCCTGTTAACATTTTAAAAGCGCTTATCCAAGAATGATCTTCTAACATACCTTCCCATAGAAGGCCTGTAAGTATATTGCCCTTCTTACGAAAAGTTCAATTGGAAGTTTCTTGCTCAAATGAGTCCTTGTTTAATCTGCAAAAGTTGCTCCAATTTGAAACTATTGTCTTATTGCTTGCATTTTTTGTATTTTACGATACAATTTCAATTTGCAATTAGATATTTTAATAAGCTTCGATATTCAATTAAAAAAAGTATTCATTTTACTTATACTTTTCTTTATAAATTTGACAAATTGTTTATATACTTTTATATATGTTTCCAAGCGCACAATTATAGAGCCAATTTTGTTGTACGGAGTCCTTGTCTGGTGCAACTCGCTGAAAAGGACGGCATCAGTTAAGAAGCTGGAGAGGGTGCAAAGATCTGCCCTCATTGGAATCAGGGAAAACCGCCGCTGCACGCGCCACAAACGGACAGAGGTGTTCGTTCGGTCCATAAGCTAGACTTAAGCTAAGAACACTTTAGTATTCCTCAAAACCTTGAGTTTATCTCTATAGTCTGGATCAGTGTACACCCCAGTTGGGTCCGAGCGATACTTTTTCCATTCACATTTCCTCTAGGGAGGAATAGGCGGCGTGCAATATTTGGAGGCAAGGCATGGCAAACATGCTGGAATGGCTCGAATGGCTGGGAGGTGGACGGAAGAATTGTGGGGTAATAATCTGGGCGGTGCTCCCTATCAAGTTCAAATTTAGGCTTCCTGTTTCCAAGCGGAGTTAGCCGCAATTAAGGAAATAGAGAATTGGTTTTTTACTGCTATAATTACTGTAAAGGACGTAAATATCTACTTCGGCAGCCGAGCGGCAATTAGGGCATTGGGCTCGCTGTTTGTGTGTTCAAAATTAATCTGACAATGCTTGACTTCTATATCGACTGCATCCGAATAAACCGATAAAAGGCTCATCTGGGCTCCAAGTCACAATGGCATAGAGTCTAATGAGCTGGCTAGACTCGGGAGCCTGGATTAATCGCAAAACGACATGATTGGAGTTCCCTAGAGAAGCTATGGTGTGCAAAGTCTCGAGATCCTTTTGGTCAGGGGTAGATCGGGGGCGCTCGAGAGAATTTCTAAAGTCGCAGCTCTCGAATTTCGTAGGTATCCTCACCGGACATTATCCGTTGGGTATGCATGCGGCGAGACTTGGTATTGCTCCAAATCCTTTAAGCAGAAGCTGTCTGAAGGATTAGGTGAAATCATCTCAGCCCCTTCTTCTCAGCTGCCCTGCTATCATCGGCCAATGGCTTAAACATTTGGGCTCTCACTTTTTTGCTGCTTCCTTTTTCTACCTTTTGGGTTATTTTCCTTCTGCTCTCGCACTAGTTCTCGTGCTAAATTCACTGGAAGCGTACCAGCTCGGCAGCAGTGAATTACCCTGCAGGTTTATAATAATTCAAGCAAATGCCTTGAATGGGAAATTACCTTGTCGCTGCGAATTGTTTTGATAAATGTCTTCTAATGTGCAAGACTTCAATACCCTCGTACTTATAAAAATTTGTGTTCCTATGTGCGTGTATACTTTTATTCATATATTCTACGAGTATGTTTGTGTTTGTGTTAATTTGTTGTGTGCGTGCGCATTCGCAGCGCTCGACTGCCTTTGAATATGAATTGATTTAGCTGACAGCGTCGGCATTGTCGTCGTAGTCGTCCTTGTGCAAAATGCCTTTGACTGTTTCAATTCAACGGCACCAACGGCCGCAACTCCAATTCATCATTGGTGGTACTCGCGCGCCCACTCGCTGCGCATATGATCGCCAGTCATTGCGAGTGTACGCCTTAGAAGCGGACCCAGTGAAATCGTGCGTTTCGCATATGGTTCGTGGCTGCTCTTTATGCGTTCTTATTACTTATTCAAATATTTAGAGCTCTTTAATAAAGGGGAATTATTATTTATACTATTCGCATTATTCGACTCGCATACTTCGGCCTCTGCAAATACTGCTGTTGGGGTGCTCATTTCTTTTGTATTTACTTAATTTAGCGCATTTCCTTTATTTGTTTACACATTCGCGCATTTTGCACGCATTTCGTTCTGTATTTTTCGCCTGGTTATTCGCATAGTTGATTGATTCTCTTCGTTGTGCTTTTGTTGCGAGTAAAGAATGAGGTAATTGTTTGTTGCCTTTTGTTCTTATTTGAAATAATTTATTAATTAAATGTTATATTTAAATTTATTGTGAAGTTATTACTTATTCTGTTAAACAGTTCGCAATCATTTTTATACACACACGCAAACTAACAAGATATGCTACATAACGCACCTTTACAAGCTCTAAGCGTTTTTTTTTTCGAATACATTTTTTTGAGGTAATTACTTTATTTTGACCAGTTTTTTCTACCTATCATTCAATTTTTTTATTTCCTTTTATTTTTTTTATAAAAATATAATTCATTCCATGGCGGGCGTATAAATTAATAAGACAGCTTTCTCTGTTCATTTTCTGACATTCGGCTGCTTTATATTTTACATTGTTGTCTTTTTTCGTTGGACTCCTGATGTTTTGCTTCTTTAGAGGCATTTACATATATTTAGAAAATAATGCCACTATTACCTTCAAAGTATTATCGGTCAGTCCATAAGTGCGTGCGTTTTTTAAAGAGGGGTTTTAAAATTAATAAAAAAGATGTTTAAAGTATTTATTAATCAATAAGTTGGTAACACTTCATATAGTTCACCCTGTATAATCATAAAATTAAAAAAAAAAATAAAAAAAAAATACAATATATTCTAGAGAAAAAAACTTTTCGGACTAAGTTTTGTATAGATTTTATTAGCTAAGAAATCATGATAGATAAACTTATAATAGGGTTTTGTTTTGCTAATTAGAATGATTGACTAATTGTCCTGCTGAATGATGACACTAATTTGTCCTGCTGATTGGCATATTGGTCATCGTAATTAGTTATGAATGAAAAAATGTTAAATGTTGTGCCTTCAAGAGACTGAAACAAATTGGAAAAGACTTCGAAAAGTCTAAATTAACAGAACACTTTTTATTGATTTTCATGGTTTGGAGTAACACTCACATAAGAACAAAATACAGACAGATTGTTTCCTTCTTAATTTTTCTTTGTATTCTGATTGCCTAGTTAAACAGTTAAAGCTTTTAATGTCTTAAGTATACATATATACTTGAATAAGTTTATATTAAATTTACCAGCAGCTTGTGGGGAATAAAGAAGCGATACGAAATACTTAAGGCTCCAGCCTCTCGAGCTGTCCGAACTAGTGGCGTTTTTCTTCTGGCTTTGTGTATGCTATGCGTGCAAAATAAGTACGCATAAGTTCGATAATTAAATTTTAGCTTGTGAAGAGAACTTTCGCCTTTTGCTGCAGGCACGGAAGACCAGACTCTATGGTGAGTAGCTCAATTCCACTCAACAAAAGCGAAATTAAGTTCCACTTCAACTCACTTCATTCTATTGTTGAGAAGTTCTCAAACTATTTCAACTGCGTACATATTTACACATCAACTCACATGATATGAAGTGTAAGAATTAACATATACTTATGCGTGTTTACGTATGTATGTACAATACATGCGTGGGCAGACGTGTTTGAAAGTAGGTGCTATCGCTTGACTTCAGACTTCAGCCAACTGTAGAAAGTGAGAAAACTTTTGCGAGCTATACATAGGTGAAACACGAAACTTTCAAATTGTTTCGAAACCAGGCGGGCTTACTGACAAACGACTGATAGTTGTTCAATCGCTCTTTTATATATGTGTGCGTGTAAATTAGTTTATATATTTGATTTTGAACGCAAAAGGCTTAATATCCCTGCAGACAAAACAAGTAGGCTTGAACTGCTTTATTGGTGTGTTTCCTTTGCAGCTGAGGTAGTTCCTTTTTCATGCTATTTTGCCAATGGCGTAGTATTTATAGTTTGTCACATAAGCTTCTACTCAGCCTCTTCATTATATTAGTTTGACGGACCAGTTCATCGTGGGTATGCCGAAATATGCCGAAATTTGTGCCGAAGATTGCCAGTTTTTAAAGAGTCGGAGAAAAGTAAATAGAAACTGATAAATGTGAGTCTTAAAAATATTTTACTATGAATTTAAATATTGGCCAATCTTGTCTTTTATCGTAAATTTGTTGTTCGCCTCAAATAGTTTTATTTTTAGAAATTATATTTTTCCTGAAATCTAAATTCAAATCCTGTTATTCAATTCCATTTTGTTTTATAACTAAATACTCCGTTATATTTAAGTTCGCCTTCCTTCCTAGCTTGATTTTTCTCGAACCATCTTTGCAGTAATGATAAGCTCGATTTTAAGGATTCAGTACACAAATGCTTGACTCCTGAATATTTGTATTGATTTAATCTTCATCAATGAAATAGAGATTTGCACTTCCACCATGAAATATTTTGAGATCTACAGCCCAGTTCTCATTTGTGCATTCTAAATTATCTTTCTATTCTTTTTCGTTTGAAATATTCTTATTTATATTAACGGTATATTATATGAAATGTATAGTAGTAGACGAATATTTGTTTGAACTACGTCTACGTGACTCTATCATCCATCAAATACCAGTTCATCACCTAATTGGTCCTTTTTAAACTAGTACATTTTTACTCACTATTGAACAGATTTGACTTCTTCCATCAAGTACCAGTTCATTAACTAGAATGGACCTCTAATTGGACCTTTTACAACTAGTACATTTCTAGACACTCTCCATCAAATACCAGCTCATCCACCGATCGCTTTTTAATGCAGCTTCGCGTACATTGTTTGACTGGGCTTGCTGTTGTTGCCCATTTTTTTGTTGTATTTGTTGTTACTATGTTTGTGGCTGACATCACTCATAAGCTTACCGGTCATTCTGTACATTTAAGTGTAATCCGCTAAAGCTTGTTTTTTATTGGCTCTAAGAATGCACATAACTGCAGTAAACATCCAGTCATGAAAAATATCAACGCCGTCAGCGTTAGTAGCAGCAATAAAAATACATTTGCGTGTGCAAAAAAAATCACTGACATTAACCAGCATCGCGCGCAGCATCGCCATCGCCATCAAGAACGACAACCACAAAAAAAAGCTGCCAATGCCATTAGTATAGCCATCACCGACACCTTCATCATCATCATCAGCATTACCGGAGCGACCATCAGCAACTTTATCGCTATCGACAGAAACAGTAGCGCCAATCAACCAACTATTCCATTCACTGTACCATCCAATATACGAGTGTTAACATTTGCCCCTTAAGTTGAGCCGTTTACATTTCATACGAACATTATTCGGGGCGTTAAACTCATACATCACTTTATCTGCAATATCACACACACAAAGTAGGAGCATTCAACGACCCACGTTCGTTGGGTTACTCGCGTATTCCGTTGGCCAATGCTGTTTTAGAGTCAGCAACTACTTACTTTTGCTCATCAACACTTCCGTTATTAACGCCCATTGGCACTTTATGCGTTGTTCTAACTATTTGCCTGGTTACAAACATACATATACTTGCACGAATGTAGTCATCTATGTATGTGTATGTATGTGCATTTTTATGTATAGATACAAACACGTAGATATTCGTTGGCGTTGCAGATAGAGTATTCATGTATTTATATTTTATGTATGTATTTGCTTATGCTTAGCAAAATTATATACATATGTACATATGCTTATCCGTTCATCCGGACTGCGAACAGCGAACTGGTTTTGACTTTGTTTTCGCCTGTCATGCTACGCCAATATGTGTCAAGAGTTGTCAGTAATCAAATAAGACAAGGAAGAATGTAGCAAAAGAAAAGGAAAATTTGGCGCCGAACACTAAAAGGGCGGAATAGGAAAAGGTTGAGAAATCCGGATGGAGAAAATCCAAAAAGAAGGAACATAATATTGGCAATTTTTTCCTGTATAATGCACCATATTTTTTATACCCCTAGCACTAGAATGTTTTGAAATAAAGCTCGCTTAAGGGGTTAGGCCACTCTAGGATTTTCAAAATATCGAAATTTTTTTTTTTGCTTAAAAGATGCTTTAAACTCTTTAGAATATAAAACAAAAAGTCCTATGCGTGAAAAAAATGTTTATCTCTAATATTTCGCACTTTTGCGCGAGCGCCTCTGACGTCTCTGACACGACTATTCAAATTTAAACCGTGTTTATCTCAAAACGTGATTTTTCAAAACTGCACGCAGCATAACACAAACAATTTTTAATATTTTCACTTGTAATTGTACAAGGATCTTTAGAACATTATTCCGCACTGAAATACGTACGGATTTTTTTATTAATTAATTAGAAAAATTTTTATAAACAATTAACGGTTCCATTTTAGATGAAAAATTCTACTTTTGACTTCAAACATCTGCAAAATACACAAATTTCAATATTTCTAAAATCCCGTACGTATTTCTACAGCTATACTCACGTCGATTGAGAAGAATTTTTTTAATTTGGTTTAGGTGGACATTTACGTCAGTTGTACTGCGTGCCGTGAAGTGCCTTTTTCGCAGGGCGCGTTCAGAGATTCACTCCAAAGGCGCCATTTTGTAATATTTTTCAATAAAAATATTTGTAATTACACTTAAATATATGCTTAATAATATACTTAAAAAGTTTTTTTCCTAGCACCTTTCTTTCAATGTAAAAAAAATCCTTAAAAAACTGCTTTTTTTACAGTAGCTAGAGTGGCGTAACCCCTTAAGCTATGACATAAAACTTTGATGATTGTATAAAACTCATGAGCCATTCACTATTAGGATCTGATTTCACTAACATAACCCTAAGGAGAGGGTCTCCAAAGCTATAATTCCACATTTAAATTCTCAGACTTACCAGTCTACGGACGCTTATGCCTAAAAAGTAAATTAGCGCCAACTTTTTAATGCATGTTGAGCTCTGCTTTCTAGCTAAAATGAATTCAAATGCTCAATTTCGTAGCGTTAAACTGAATTTAAAAATGTATCACAGCTAAATTATCACCGAAAAACTAAATTTTAGGTTAAAATAATCATATAGAATACATAGAAAAGTCAAGTGCAAAATTATTGTATGAATTTGCCAATTTGCAAACCCTGAAAAGCCAGCAAGTGGGTACAAGCTATAGAGACACAATGACTGAGAGGTTTGGTGAGAGGTCTAAGTTAATTTATTCATTTTATTGGTTAACTAGTCGATATATTAAATGCAAGTTCTTTATGCCAAGGTCTCGGTAAGTATTTATTCAATAATAGGGAATTCCTGTTGAACTCGACTAAAATCACTTTCACCGTATGGGTCTATCAAAAAGAAGAAGTCTTGCATATTTGGCTGCATCTCAATACAATCAAAGAAAACTATCAAAATCAGCTATTCAAAGACAAATAAATCCTAGTAATTGTGTTATTTTGTGCCCTCTATCGTAATAAAAAATGAAATAAAAGACAAAATAGGGACAATAATTTGATTTTCAAGGCACCATACTAATACTGGTTAACTCAATTGAGGTGCATAAAGAAATTGCTGATAATAATAAGTTATAGGTGATGGTCATCTAAAGCAGAAGAAGAGCTTCTCTACTGGACGGCTTTGCACACAAAACAGAGGAAGTATTAGTTGATGCAAGTTGGTAATATTTTTCTCTGTACTGAACATTGTCACCATTTCTAGCAGATGCTACTCTGGCGTACTGTGAAAATTGTCAACAGCGCGAAATATCGAAAGCTCATACAGTGTTCTTATCTACACATAAATAGCTAGCATGTGCCAAAATGCAGTGTTGCGTATTTTTGGGGACGGTTTATTAATTTAGCAAATATTGGAGGTACAATTAATGCGGTGTGAGCCATGAATTTTATGTAGCTAGTTATATTCTTCTTCTTCTTCTTGATTGGCGCGATAACCGCTCATGTATTACATATAATTATATATAATATAGTTTGCTATAGACACTTTAATTAGCTATTGGCTTTAGTTTTCCGCATTTGACACAATAACAAAATATTGACCAGTTTTATTTTGTCCAAATGTTAATAATCCTAAAATCGCACGTGAAACGAAAATTTTGAATAAACTCGTTCTCAGGTAATGAAAATGGTTCAGTGGTGTCCCGCGAATTTCTTAAATAACACACACATTTTCATAATTTTTCCCTTCGTCTGGAAATAACGATAAATGTATAATAAATTTCTCCATTTTGAAACAAATGGTTAACAAAAATTTTCTGAATAACAAGAAATAAAAGAAATTTTCTATTTGCCAAAATCATGAAGAAAGGAGGTTTTCATTTATGACACAATCTTGATAAGGCTTGATTTTTAAACGCGCGAATTTATTTTACATAAAAAATGCGATTGTGGGCCGACAAAAATTATGAAAATTCAATGCAAATTTTGAGCCACTTTAAACTTTCTTTTTACTATACCAAAATTGGATGGACTAGAAATTGCATGCCAAGCATTTTTCTAAGGACTCTAACTACGAAGTTTAAAATTTTGATGAAAATTTGTATATTTTTTTTCTCTTTTTTAATTTTTGCAAAGCTTGAAACTTAAGTTATACAGTTTTTGTTGTGGCATAAACGGTATTTTTTTATAAAAAAGTGAAAAAATATTTAATAAAGAATTGGTCAAAATTTTGCAATGTGTTGCACTGCTGTCATTGTGAACACAAGTGTACACAAGTGAGGTGAAAATCGATCTGAAAAATAATCGTAACAAAACAGTTATTGTGAAAGCAGTTATGTATCCAGTGTAAACTTGCAACTTCTTTTTCTCGAAATTCGCCACCACGGTATGTAAATCCGTTATGATAACCGCGTTATGAAAAGTTTCTTGCGAACATACATATCATTCCCATATCAACATTAGGCCGGGTCGATATGTGGGGAGGCAAAAAAATCGCCCATTGCTCTGTGAAAATCATATTCTAGGGATCAAAATAAGAAACTTTGCCGAAAGAACCATACCTCTAAAACGAATTCTGATGTCCCCCAATTTGGGCCGAACTTCTTAGTTTCTTTTCTCATGTAAAGGCCAAAAATGGTGATATTTTGAAATGATTGTATGGGGAACACCCCAGGGGAGTTCCACGGGGTGTGCCACTGGCATGGGTGGATCGGCCGTCCAAAGTTAGTGGGGGTCGGTCATACATTTGGACTCGATTGGAGCACTCTAAATGGGTCAAAGTGGGATTTTTCGTTCGACCCAAATTGGGGGACATCAGAACTCGTTTTAGAGGTATGGTTCCTTCGGCAAAGTTTCTTATTTTGATCCCTAGAATACAATTTTCACAGAGCAATGAGCGATTTTTAAATCGACCCGCCCTAATCAACATTATTAATAAAAAAGTTAGAACTTTCCTGTGCTTGAATATCAATGAAATTTAAGGAAATGGCTTGTTTACATGAGCTTAGTGACAATGCTGATTTTTTTTATTGTAGAAAACATCATTTTAGCATTAATCAAAATTTTTTGATATTGGAGTTTCATGAAAAGTCACACTAAAATCATTTCATCTGACTTGTAGATTTTTTTTTTTTTTTTTAATCTTCCAAGTTCACCTGCATCGTCAAATATTCTCGATATTTATACCTTGACATAAATTTGCTTTTAACTAAAAATGTATGGTCCTAAAAGTTTTATAGCTAACGTACTAAGTCATAATTTTATAAAGAAAAACGAACTGCAAACATACCAGGGGTATAAAACCGGTAAAACTAAATAGAAATTGAGATGAGCTTCACTGCAGCAGAATTTGTGAAAACAGCCAAAAAGGAAACAGGAAATAATCATTGTGTATTAGAAGAATATATCTGTCTAGCAACAGGAACAACAGTTACCGCCCACATAAACACATACACATGGGCGTACGTACATAAATACATACACACGCATGCGTACATACATACATATTTGTGTAATCATATGAACATATTTTCACATACATAGGCAATGAAGCTCGTTGAAGACTTGATGTTGCCAGTGTTGTTGCCAATGTTTCATCGCCATCTTATTTCCGCTTTTGGCATTTACTTGTCTGCAGCTGTTGATGGTCGCGTCGCCAGCACGGGAACGCGGGGGAGTGGCGCATATTTATCTGCACCAAATCAATGTGGAAATGTTGCCAAAATAGCAGTTTTGTGCAAATTGCAATTGAGTGGAAATGCGGATGTGTGCGAATGCGTTTGTGACTGCTTTGTGTTGCGTTTATATGACTTTGTCTTCTCAGCGAATTTTGTAGCACTTTTTCAATTTTGCTGTATTTTTGTTTTTCTTTTCAATTCAATTTTTTGTCTAACGTTTGTGGTAATGCGACTGGCAATAAATTATTTTATTGCGACATTTATCTGTTTCAGTTGGTTTATGAATTCGTTGATCGTTGCAGATGGTGTGTAGACTATTTTTTGTTTTAAAGTCTATTCCACTTTTTGTGTAACATATTTAAGTTTAATAATAAGTTTACTATAGTTTCAAAAAAAGGTGACAGTCACTTGGCGAGTAGTGCAGGAAATGATGTGCCAGATGTCAAACGCAAATGAGTTATGGAAGATTTGCAGGGAATCAGTTATGTGTATATGTATGTAGTTTATGCATGTGCATATGTATGGGTATTTGCATTTCTAATGTAACTCAGAATCATTTCATATCTATTTAAGTAGATAGCTGTAATCAGGCAACTAAATACCACAGACCAAAGATAAATCGCAACTGGCTAATCGAACCATAGACTCTGGAGGCATGATTATTTCAAGGCGTTTCCTAACCTTGCCTTTGCATCAGTTTCCTTGTTCATTACCTGTGGCTATTGCTGCGATAGCAAATGCTTCCCTGGTGAGTGGGCATTAGGGTGGTTCAAAAGTACAGTGGGTAGAAGAGTTTAAAAGGGTCAGCGCTTACTCGACTCACTGAGAAGCGGGCATAAGGGTGGTTCAAAAATATATGGATGGTTATTAAGGTGGTCCTAAAATTGTACATATATAGGAGAAAAGTTTAAAATTTTAAGCACGCACAGCGATTTTCGAAAAATTTACCAAATATAAAGAATCACGAACATATACCATAAATATTTTCTATTTTTACAATTTTTTAAATAATTTATTGTTGCTATTTATAAATCTTTTACAGTTTATAGATGGAAGCTTGCACTTTGTTTGTAAATTTTATCATTATTTGAAGAGATTGCCGTTATAAGCAACAACATAAGAAATTTATTGATAGTTAACGTTAAATATTTATTATAATTTTTCAAGTTCTTATGCAGTGCAATGTTAGGCGGCTAACAAGCGCACAACGAGCAGCCTGCGCAGGAATAACTGGAGCTATAAAATCGTGTCCAGCAGAGGCACTTAATGTCATGCTCTACCTGAAAACTACGACTAATAGTACCGAATATCGCCTTCAGAGCAAAAACAAAAGTCGTTTATGGAATGTTAAAGAGTTTGGTTATAGTGTTAGTTTAGACAGCTTAAGGCTTACTAGCAACTCAGCAGATTTTAATACAGCTATCCTAGACTTTAGAATAGAGTTTAAGGTAAAGTTCTCCACGCGAAGGGAATGGGATTCGAATTCAGTAATCAAAGAGAATACAACTGCTCTTTACACTAACGTATCCAAAATTGACTGGGTCGTCGGCACTGGTATAAATTCGAAACACCTCGAAACTTTCAAGTATTTTCGACTGGCGAATTGGAATTGTATTTTTGAAACAGAACTTCTCGCTATAAGGAAGGCTTGCAAGATTATTAGAAACCATCCACAACAACTACCAGAAGTATTTAATTTTTCTGGTAGTCAAGCAGCCGTATTAGCTTTAAAGTCTCCTATAACCAATTCAGAAACCGTCAGACAATGTAAAGAAGAACTTAATGTTTTAGCGCGCACGACAGAGATCACTCTCTTCTGGGTATCTTAGGAACATAGAAGGAAATGAGAAAGCTGATAAGGGTATCCTGTAACGAATCCGAAGCGGTAGAAGTAGGCTACCCCCAAAGCGTGCGCAGCAGGGAGATCTTCTCGCTATCCCAAAAGTAAGCCGTTGACAGATGTACTAACATGGATACCTGCAAAAAAATTAAACAAACATGGAACAATTTCAACAAATCCAGAACTGACGAATAGCTAAGAAAGCCACGAGCAAACATCTTTAGAATTACGTGAACAATAACCGCCCATTGGCCTTTGCAATCAAGAAAAATCTAAGAAAATAGCATTTCACTATTTGTGTGAGTGCCCAAGTCTGAGAGCTCTACGAGATGGAATGCTGGGGGCACTCTCGAGGGTTAACTTGAAAGAAATTGCGGAAAGGAAAACAAACGAAATAGGCATATTCATTGTCAAATCAGAATTTTTAGACTAATAAAAAATAGTGGTTCTACAAGTCGTGTATCACCTTTTGTGCTAATTGGGTCTAGGCTATGCCTCTCAGACAGCACCTGCACCACCACCACCATCATATTCGTATAGTTTTAATAAACGGATCTCACTTTTCTCTAAGTCGTTTTCAAGAAATCAGCACTGAAAATTGACTTAAAAATATATTTTTTTGCAATTACGTAATTTTATTTTCACATTTTATTTGGCTCTTTGGGTTTTAATAATAAAAAAATTATAATAAAAAAATTAATAAAAATAAAGTTAGTAATAATAAAAAACCGTTTATGGAGAATTAATAATACAAATAGGTAAAAATTAATAATAATAAAATTATTTATAATAAAAAATAATATACAATTTATTTCAAATTGTTAACTGATCTTCTGCGAAGGGAAACAGAGTAGTTTGACTTAAAAATAATATCATTTCGGGATGCTACCGCAAATCTACGAAAAAGTACAATCGGATTTTAAACACCTTTAAATATTATGTTTTAGCAAACTAGGGGTTAAAGGCTTAGTATCTTAAACATTTTTTCCCCACTTTTTAACAACCCTAGTACGCATACGGCGCTAGGTTAGAAATTCCTTGGGCATGTGATCTTACTTATTGCACTAATTGCCAGTAGTTGCCCAATTCATACGATAATTATAAATTTAAAAGGTTTAACGAAGGAAATTCGGAAATTGGATTCTCTTATTCTACATGCATATGAATTCATTGGGAATCATTACTGAGTAGTGAATATGATTTCGTTCCGCTGATACTTATGTTGTACTTACATATGTGCTTATAAGTTTGCAGCGCTTAAAAGTATTGTTTGTTGGTAGTTTGGAACCAGGCAAAGGCATTTATTTGAACTGCCTGCATTTTGTATGTTTGTACAGTTAGGAGTAAAAGAGAACTCTTTGAAATAACAATCATGGGTCAATCATTTTACAAAAAATTGTTGGTATAAAAAAAATGTTTAAATATATAAAAATGCATACATACGCCATTAAACAAATCAGAAGGCAAAGCGGTTTACGCGAAACCCGAAAAGGTTTCTACTTCTGTCTTCATATCAATCAATGAATATCAATTCACATACATTTAACAGCGTTCAGTTTGGACTCTATAAATGTTTACTGAGCATGCTTTTAAAGTCTCAACTGAACCAAGCAAAGGTTTCCAACTCTGTTCCATTACGTTTCGATGAGTAAATCCAACTGTTTGTTCACATCTATTTGGAGGTGTTTCAGGGCTTCCTAGTCGATTTACAATAAATCACACAGGTACATTGAATTGGATTCAGATCTGGATCTTGTGTTGGCCAGAATATTATATAGCAACACGCCTCCTAAATGCCAAGACACCTTCCCTGCCGTCAATCAAGCATTTATATGGACCAGCATACCTAAGTTCAGTTCCGGATGCAAGAAACAGGTAGGTTCTATGAAGCACAAAGTTTTCTTTCTTCCCTCAAAATATGCAATTCAGAGAGAAGAAGAGATAAAGAGATAGAGAGAGCGATAGAGTGCGAAAGAGCTTGGTAGTTGTTTTTGCTTAAACTTGTACGCCACACAAGAATACTTATTAGCATCGGTTGATGGTCCCACTTTAATCTTCGCAAATATTACTCCAAATTACTTATTTTACGAAGAATGCTGCGTATTATACATTTTGCATGTATGAGAATTGCTGTGTCGACATATGCATATAAATACATTTCATTATTGTGCATGTGTGTGTGTATACTTGCAGAAAAGTTGCTGGTTCAGATCTTCCGTCGGGCACTGTTTTGGTTGATTGCCCAGTGGCTGATATTTGCTCATTAAACGCCTGATGGGCCGTTCTGTTCACTTGTAATTTGCAGAAGTTTTGCACGGCTGGCAAAAATGACTTGCCAATTAAATGTACAAGTTGATGTATATGTACATGCATACGAAGGCATACGAAGTGTGGCTACTAAGTAAGCAAACTGAAGCCGGAGAGTAATACAACATAAAAAGTTATCCAAGACCAATTTCATATGCACGCGAAACTATAGATTTCATACACTGATGCTGCGTACTCAGTTTTGTTTTCTTTCCTCATCAATTTAGTTTTTTTAAGGACTAAATTTTTATTTTCTTCCACTACATCAAAGGATTTATTTGCTTTCGAAGCAGGTATTTCACTATTCAAGTCACTACCTCACTTCATCAATATTACGTTTCACCTTTTTAGAGTTGTCTGGAACAAGTTTCAAGTTCAAAACTCTTTTGTATTTCGCCACATTCAGGTTGTTGATCTCTACTTCGGCGAGTTTGTCATTAAATGTTTATGTCAAATTGAGGTATTCTCTAAATAATTTGCCCTTTTACTACATATCTGACTCACTGTAAGTTTAATATCATCATTTTTTTTTTTTTTTTTTTTCAAATTTGTTGCAAGCGGAAACTATTTGGGGCATTAACAAATCAAAATTGACGCAATGCAATGAATGATACTCTTTCAGCCTTGCCATTTAACAAATATTGAAAAAAAGTATCGATAGCAAGTACAAAACTCTAAAAAATGAGTAAGAAAATTACTTGTTTCGGGCAAAAAGTATCAAGGAATCGCTATGTCTAGGCATTGTTTTCCAGTAGCCAGTTTTATGAAGAAAGTAATGTTTCCATTAGCGGCCGCCGTAGCCGAATGGGTTGGTGCGCGACTACACAGAATTCACAGAGCAAACGTCGGTTCGAATCTCGGTCAAAATACCAAAATTAAGAAAAACATTTTACTAATAACGGTCGCCCCTCGGCAAGCAATGGCAAACCTCCGAGTGTATTTCTGCCATGAAAAAGCTCCTCACAAAAATATCTGCCGTTCGGAGTCGGCTTGAAACTGTAGGTCCCTCCATTTGTGGAACAACATCAAGGCGCAAACCACAAATACGAGAAGGAGCTCGGCCAAACACCCAAAAAGGGTGTACGCGCCAATTATAGGTATATATATATAATGTTTCCATAAGTTTTAAGGTTTAATTTTCTCAGCGGATTTTGGACTCTGGAACTTGTTGTTCTATAACTGATAGCCGCTTAAGCGATTTTGGCCGAGTTTAACATAGCACGCCAGTCGTTTCTTTATCGTGTTAACTGGCGCTCGATTAACACACCAAGTGAAGCCATATCCATATTTCCAACGTAGAGGAGGTCGAACTTTCAGAGCCCGAGCGTTTGTATGCATTCGGACGACATGACCCCCAGCCAACGAAGCACTGTATCTTTATTCTTTGCGCTATGTCTTTGTCTCCGTAAAGCTTACGCAGCTCATTGTTCCATAGTTTACGATACTCGTCGTCGCCAAAGCACAAAGGTTCCAATTGGTGACAGGAGGTACTTCGTTTTCAACAGCGCGTTGGTTAAGGCTTAATTGTACGCTCTTATAAAATATTGTGTCTGAGCGATATTTTCTAGCATCAGGTTAAAGAAGTCACCCGCAACTGATTAGCAGTATTTTCGATATTTTCATACGTCTTTAACGCGGAAGGACTATTGGACGATCACTCAAATACAGCTTCATGCCATAAAACTTCAATATCACTTAACGTTCTTTGAATAAGTGGTAAGTTTCAGGTGTAGTTTGCAAAGTTTTATGAGATTTAAAATTTTTGCCTCGAAATAAATACAAAAGGAAACACATAACTCAATGCCAGCGTATGCTATAGGTTAGCAAATTTCCTTACTGAAGAGAGAGCTACTGCATTAGAAAGAGAAGGCTGCACGCTAAACCGTTTTCATAGGGCTTTTAGAACATGCATACTTCTTCTCGCGATTCGTTAGCATATTATGTTTTAGGTAGGTATGTAGGTTGCAAGCCTTCCTACCAAAGCTTTGTGACAGACGCAAATCAGCTGCGCGGTTGGGAAGAGTATTTCTCAGCCGTGCTTAATAATGTTTTAGACCCTGCTTTAGACTAACATTCGGTATACAATAGAACAATAGAAATAAATGCCAGAATCGAGGCATTTGTGTTTTTCCTGCTGTTGCAAAATAATTAATTATACTTGACCGGTTTAAACTTCACCCTTAAGCATCGATTAGTTCCTGCCAAGCTAGATTTCGTAGTAGTTTTTCCTGCGCAGACCAAAGCAACACATTCTGTATTATCATAGAAAAATGCACCAAATAGAACTCCAACCTTCACCTGTTGGTGATCGATTTTGAAAAAGCATAAATAGGGAGTACTTCTCGGCTGCTTTGCGGAGGAGAGTAGTACCAGTTCAGTTTTAAACCCTTATCGAGGAAAACTACAGCGACGCTTGTTGTCGCGTGCTTCATAAAGGAAAATTATCGGAACCCTTTCACGTACTGCATTCATTGCATTCTGTCTCCAATCCTTTTCCTGTTGGTAATAGAAGACGTGCTTAATGCTTCTTTTACTAACGAAAACCATCGAGGAAGAATTCAGTAGCAGATCAATAAGACATACTTATACTATTTAGCATATGCCGCCGACACTGGCCTGCTGTCGTATAGGATATGCGATATAAAATCGACGACTCAGTCAATGCAGAAACAATCGCAAATAATGCGACCTAAAATCAACGTAGGAAAGTCAAAAGCATTTAACCTGAACGGCTCCTCGTCAGATTGTTTAAGAGTGGGTGCGCAGATTTTGAAAACCTGGATGATTTCTGCTATATGGAATGTATGATTGCCACAGATGGAGGAGGTGAGACGGACGTTGAAAGCAGAATTATCAAAGCCGAAGTGACGTTCGGCACTCTTGCACCGCTGTGGCAAAATAATAGCATAACAACGCACATCAAACTTCAAATTTTAAAAGCATGCGTCCATCCTGCTATACGGTTGTACAACGAGGAAGATCAACGTAATGATCACAAGGCGCCTCAAAACGTTCATTAACGCTGCTTCTAGTGCATAATGCGAATTTTCTAACCTGAAACTGAATATTTCTAATACCGAATAACTGAGGAAGGCTAATCAATCCGATGTGGCGACTGAAATCTGCCAAATGAAAAGGCAATAGATCGGCCACATCCTGAGAAAGAGTGACAACAACATCGACAAATAGGCGCTGCGATGGAACCCTTTCGAGCCGACGGGACGAAATGAAGGCAGACCACAAATCATCTGGCGCCGTTCAACGGAAGCGGAATAAGACTTGGAATGAACTTAGAGCCCTTGCACATAACTATGTTCTATGGCGAAGAGGAGTTATTGACGCCTATGCTCCAACTAGGAGTCAGAAGATCTTACTTATATATGTATAATTCTTCCGTAGCAGCTCCTGTCTCGTTATTTAATAGTCCCACCTCGTATATCTTACGTCTGTTGACGCTTACCTTCTGCCTTACACTTCGGTTTCATGTATTTGCACTTTTCATTTGCAGCGGAAATCAGATGTGCGTATCACAAGCACCAATAGCGGCTATTAATGAGCAAATATTGGCATGAGTTGACTTTATTACGTAATAACTGCAGCGAAGAGTGCTTCAAATTACCTTCATACCATAAAATGAGAAAATTACAATCATAAGGTTAAAGAAAAGCGCAATTTCCATCATATTTCTAAAGTACTTCCACTAAAAAGGCAACTTAATTAATATCTCACATTTCTGCGCAACACTCAAGTGACACTCATAACTTTTTATACAATATTTCCCACACACGCACACCGGAGTTTACAAGCGATTATTGACATTCTCGACAAATGAGGCCAAAGTTTAATGATAGCATAACGGCTTTATTACAATAATGTTGACATTACTTCTATTAGAAAACACAAACAAAAAAACAATAATTCCCCTAAACTAAAAGCCACAGCGCCTGAAATCGGGCAAACCAACGTGAGGGCGCCACGTTGAACAACCCCTGGTGATGCGAGAATGTACATTTATGTACTATATTACATTATATACACTTGCATTTGCATTATATATATATACGTATGTATGTATGTATATATGCTTACATACCCGCACACATATGGCTATGTATAAGTATCATAAATGCTTATATGTGAATTTGCTGCAAATAAGCAAGTGCCTTTATATGGATTTGTATGTGTATTTATATATAATTGTAGATAGTTATTTGGCGTGCGGAGTTTTTTTGCGATCAGCGTCATGACGGCTGCCATCTTAAACGCATATTGTACTAATAGTTTTCCGTTTTATGTCAATTTCGCTGAAAGTTAACTTCAACGTCTTTCACACTCTCGTACATCCAGTCGTTCTCCACCTTTGCTCCCTTAAGTATACATACGGTTTGCCGTTTCGCCGCCACATGCGTGCACTTTGCTGAAATGTTGGTTTTGCTATGCTTCGTTGCACGCGCTTATGCTTGGCTTTTATCGATTTAATGTTTGCTTTTAGCATTCAATGTGGCGTTTATACACACGAGCATACATATTCACGCGTAGATATCCCCTGCAGTGAGAAATCAAAGTACTCAGCAAATACTATAATTCATGAACTGGTTCTTGATGGATGATGAAGTCATACTAGTGTGACAGTGACTAGTGATATACTAGTTGCAAAATGACCAGCTACACTGATCGTCGAGGATTCACGGTGCCACATGGATTCTGTATGCCAATTATTACTTATAATTATAGAACAGAAGTATTTGTTCCTGTCACTGCTTATACTTTTATTACATTTTCCGCTACTATTACTGTACGTAGTTTCGACTTGTATGAAGTTTTTCTTAAAAACAGTGTCAAATACTGAGTTTAGCACACATAAGAAAGTACATCAATCATCCGATACTTACCTGGCGTAGAGATTAACCGGGCCCAGAGCCCGTTTTGCCACTCTCTTCTGCGGCCATCAAAGCCACAGTTAGCAAATGAGTAACTACAACCCACAAACGAGCTTGGCAGGCTGCGAGAGGCTGCAGATGGACTAAACTGATGTTACCTGTCATGTCCGATCGACTGTCGCAAACACTTCTGTCATTAAGCAGAGAGGAGTGCTGACAGCCCAGACAGTGTACTCTGCCCAGCTTGTGAAGAGGAGGATGAGACGGCATAAGACTTCCTGTGTGTCTGCCCCGTCTGATGTGTCTGATGTGTTAAGAGGCGACCACCTTGGCCCCTTGGCATCACAAGACCTACTGAGATTTCTTTAGAGATCGGGTAGATTGGAAGAAAATTAAAAGGGAATCCAAGTATAGTACAATGGATTTAATTAATGTCTGAGTGCTGCACTTGCTAGTTGTCCCGACAAACAAAAAAAAAAATAATAATAATAATAATATCAATCATCCTAAAAGTTTTTGCTACGAAATTTCACTAACAGTTTAAGTTGTGCTATGGTGATTATTTTAGTTTCTCTGTGGCTCATCGTAAAGAGCACAAATTGCGTAAAGATTCTTAGAGGGTGGAGCAAAAGGAACGTTGATTATTTAAGCAACCTCCGCAGCGAGTTGAATTTTTGCTTATCCTTTCATTTGCTCGTAAATCGCTGTTTCTCTCAAAGGTCTTATGAAATGATAAGCTTAAAGCTTGATATGTTTTTTTTATTTGAACTGACTTTTTATTTTAATTATTTTTTACTTTGTTGCATTGAATTTTATTTAAGTTTACTATTTAAAGTATTAATTATATTATATATATTATTGCAATTAAATTTATTTCATTAGTTGTGTTCCATTTGCGGAACAACATCAAGACTCACACCACAAATAGGAGGAGGAGCTCGGCCAAACACCCAACAAGGGTGTACGCGCCAATTATATATATATACATATATATTAGGCCGGGTCGATTTGTGGGGAGGCAAAACAATCGCCCATTGCTCTGTGAAAATCATATTCTAGGGATCAAAATAAGAAACTTTGCCGAAGGAACCATACCTCTAAAACGAATTCTGATGTCCCCCAATTTGGGTCGAACTTTTAGTGCCTTTTGTGGGAGGGGCAAAAAAATCGTCCATTGCTCTGTGAAAATCATATTCTAGGGATCGAAATAAGAAACTTTGCCGAAGGAACCATACCTCTAAAACGAATTCTGGTGTCCCCCAATTTGGGTCGAACTTTTTAGTTTTTTTTTTCTCATGTAAAGGCCAAAAATGGTGATATTTTGAAATGATTGTATGGGGAGTTCCAGGGGGTGTGCCACTGGCATGGGTGGATCGGACGTCCAAAGTCAGTGGGGGTCGGTCATACATTTGGACTCGAATGGAGCACTCTAAATGGGTCAAAGTGGGATTTTTCGTTCGACCCAAATTGGGGGACATCAGAACTCGTTTTAGAGGTATGGTTCCTTCGGCAAAGTTTCTTATTTTGATCCCTAGAATACGATTTGCACAGAGCAATGAGCGATTTTTAAATCGACCCGCCCTAATATATAAAGTTGTGCTCTTTATTGTTTTGAATTTTTTTTTTATGTTTTGAAACTTTTACTTTTGGTAAATTTTTTAATTTTAATTTTATAATAATTATTATTAAATTTTTTTTAATAAATTACTCAATTTTTTTATTTCATTCATATTTTGTATTTCAAGTTTTTTATTATATTTTATTAGTATTTTCTATTTTTTATGTATTTATTATTTGTTTATTCTTTTTAAATTTTTATATGCCTAATATTTTTTATGTCTTCATATATTAATTTTATTATTGTTTAATTATTTTTTGAATTTTAGTTTGGTTTTTATTATATTTTATTTCAGCTTATTAAAAACGTATAATTATATAATATTTCAATTCATTTTTTTTTTGGTTTGGTTTTTCCTTCTGCGCTCCACTTATGAGCATAGGGCCTCGACAAGACTCAGTCCTGTGTTGTTTTCGTTAATCTATTTTACTTTCTGGCAGGGTAGGTGATGAGCCTGCCGCTACCATCAATTCAATTTATCATATTCATATTTATTCATATATTATTTTTTATTATTATTTTATTTCAGTCAATTTTTTTATTGTTTTTACATAGCGTGTATATTTTTTATTGTTTTTTAATTTTTATATACAATTTTTTTTTTATTGTTTTTAAATTTTTATATATTTGAATATTTTTTTATTTGATTCGATTTTTCTTAGTTTAATTTCTATTTCAATTTAATATATAATATAAAATATTTTTCAGATTTATTTCAATTAAATTAAATTGTTGTAATAAATTTCATTTTTTGTTTTTAAATTTTACTTTTTTATATTCGTATTTGTAATTTTTATTTAATTATTATAAATTCAATTTAGTATTTTTAATGATGTTCGCTAAGAAATCCTAAGAGCATTAAAGTTCAAATAATAAATTTGGACAAAGGCTGTAGACGTCTTGTATGATTGCAACTTTTGCTTGGCTCGAATGGAATTAATATGGCATCACAACATACCGTGAAATATGCAAACGCAATCACTTTGTCATAGTGCTGATTTACCTATACCTGAATTAAGAAATCAGGCAAATTAATGACAGGCCGTGCAACTGAAGATGAGAATCGTATTATAACCCATATTTCTGATGATGAAGAGCTTCATTTCATAGCTCAATGACCTGGTAGGGTTAGGACCAGGCCATTATCAAGCAAAAAGAATTTTGAACTATTGGGATTTAGTTTGAAAAAATAAAGTATGAAAAGTCGAAATTTTTACACCTCAAGCAATCAAAATAATGTAATAAATGTAAAAAAGTGCATGCGACGAATTAAACGTTCTGGTTTGTCGATCAGTGTAGTGGGTATAGGTAAAACAAATAGTTTCCATTCCAAATATTCAAATATTAAGAGTGCGCTTAATGAAGATTACCCGAATACAAACTTTTATGTCGTCACTCATCACCGTTTTTTGTCCAATTTGAATTAGTTCATTAACTAGTACATTAAGCCTGATACAGAGGCTTACTAGTTCATAAAGTGTATCAAATGACAGAAAAAACGTTCTTGGTATAGCCGTCACTCCTACGCAACCAATGACATACCATCAAGTCCACTTCTGTCATTAAAAAAATGCTCATAAAAAAATTAATTGTCGTGTGTAAGCGGCGTAAAACTATATTTTCCCCATTACGCACACAAAAGGATGTGAGCGCCAAAACTATGTACTATATTTCACAAAAATATATGTATGTACTTATACGAGTATATACAGAATTCTAGCAGTCACTTATGCAGTCTCTGCGGCCCAGGTACGTTGTGCGTAGTTTTGACATTCTCGCAAAAAACAAAAATATGAAAAAGTTATTATGATGTCCAGACAGGCGTACGTGTTGGCGCTTATGCGGCCAGCGCTTAAGGCAAGCAAAAAGTTTTTGTGAAAATACAGTATTTTGTTGGTGGAAAAACGAAAGTTCGTCAGAGAACTTGTACATACGAACAAAGTAACTGCTCTTCGTTTTATTTTGCGTTTTTGAGGAACGTAAAACGGCTTTGCTTTGCTTTCACGTACGTAAATGTGTGTAGAGAGAGACTTAACGTACTTGTAAATGA
Source organism: Anastrepha fraterculus (assembly GCA_037575425.1). Taxonomy (NCBI): domain Eukaryota; kingdom Metazoa; phylum Arthropoda; class Insecta; order Diptera; family Tephritidae; genus Anastrepha; species Anastrepha fraterculus. The sequence continues at coordinate 14,242 of JAYXIM010036909.1, read as the reverse complement.
GCCTATTAGTTTGTGGCAAATAAAGTCAAGATAACTAAATATGTGAAGGGATTTGTAGTTGAGGAAGTCTCCTTGCAGCAGAGTGCTGAAAAAATAATTATCAGGTTCTGTTTCCACTTTCGAGTGAATTTTATTTAAATTTTCTGGCGAATGTTTCATTGATAGATTGTGCCATTGTGGACTGCCTCACATATTTTCTTAGTGAAAATTCCGAGGAAACATTTCTGAAAATTGAAAAATTCTTCCCGACCAATATTTTGCATATAGGTATGTATGTAAATATTTTCGGTTTCAACGAAACAGCAGACTCAGTCTTTGTACTTTTTTGTGCAACTTATTCTCTTTAAAAGATGATTTAGTTTTATGTAAAATATTTGAAATGATGAGAATAATCGGCAATCATCATGTTAAATAATTCCTTATCGGTAGGCTTGGCCAATATTCTTACATCCATTTTGTGTGTGTGGCCGAACTACTCCTCCTATTTTTGGTGTGCGTCTTGATACTTTTCCACAAATGGTGGTACTTAGAGTTTTGCATCGCCTCCGAATGGCAGGTAATTCTTGATGAGGAGCTTTTTCATGGCAGAAATACACTCAGAGGTTGTCGTTGGCTGCCCCGGAGCGACCGCAGCTTTTTGTATTAATTGGTTGGGTTTTAAATCTGTGCACTTTTGAATAGTAGTCACGCACCAAACCATCTGGCTGCGGCGGTCGCCAATCTTCTTACTAATGAACAATTTTATGAGGCACAATAAGATGAAAGCACAGATAAATCAAAATAAACTCATTAAATTGTACTCTGATGTTTCGTGCGACGTCTTAAAAATTCATGATTACGGTAAGAGGATAATAGTGATTAAAGCATTAATTTGAGGCTGTTTGGAATGATATGAATTTCGCGGACTTGCCAGAACCATTTATAGTGATGCCTTCCAGTTTTTGAGCATAAAATTTCACTTAAAGAAATCACAATTTATCGAAATATATCAAAGGCCTCAGTTTTGGTGTCAGTAGTAGCTCCAGTGGATTGTGAGTGACTACCTTATGGTTGGTGTTTTATTAGCCACCAAATCTCCTGGTGCTCCTTGGCTGGACCTATTCAAATTTCAATTTCAAATTTCATATCATTTAAATGCACACCATTAGCACGCCCACAAGTAAAATCCATCAAACGGTCAATTCATGAATACCTAATTGTTGAGAACGTCGAGATAGTTGAGATATCGATGGTGATGGTGTTCAGAAACACTTGGTGCTGCAGCAGCAATATTCTCAACAGAACGTCGAGTTTTTGGTCTGCCAGTCCTTTTTCTCTCCTCGACAGAACCACTTTCTTGATATTTTTTCACCAACCTTTGAATTGTCGACTCTTTCGGACGATTATTTCCACCAAAAATCACGGATAACTTGCAAAATGTTGTTCTTAAATATCGAACATTTTTCCTATACGTTTAAATATTTTTTCCTCGTTGTTCTATCATGTAAAATTATGTATGTGTCTGCTTGACAAATGTCAAAGATGGCATAAAATAGAACGTACCATCTAGGAAATATTCAGTACTGACATGACATCTAGGCGTCACTTCTGAAAGGCACTTTACTCTAATTCCAGCGAAGTAATGCTAAGTCACTTGGCCTACATTTCCAAAGCTTTTCTCTTCTTTGCATAAACAAACATAATTCGATATTTATCACAGTGCACACACTTCAAAATTTTTTGCATACCCATACAATTGATTATAACTGCAGGTGTACAAGTTGCTGCTTCCCATGACGTAATACTTCCCGCAAAACGCAGCACTCAAAAGTATCTAATTTCTATCACATCCCGCACAAGAAGCGACAGCTATTCTAATCTATCCAAATTCACTCAGGTTGACTCTCTGATTTGACTACTCATATTTCGTTTATAACCCCGCGTAGCGCACAACAACAGCAACAATTTCCTTCGATCAAAGTCACGGCAATCAACTTTGATTTCCGTTCGCTGATTTATACCTTCAAAGCCATGAAACCAACGAGAAACAAATTGAGTGGCATATGGGTGCCCACATTCAAATTTCTGTTCATTACCCATGCTCAGCGTACAACAGCAAAAGTACAACAACAAGCCACGTCATGTCACAATTCATCAAATCAAATGTGCACCCCCATCTACGCGCTGATCCGCTCGCTCAACCCCTTGGCTGTGTTGTCACTTTATAGCCTATCGAACGGGCAGCGCACAGCCGTCACTTGCCCCGGTCGATGGGTTAATTTCATAAATTTTTGCATTGTTATAGTTGTGGGCGTGTGCTGTGCATCACAATCATTCCGCTGTACATTTATGTGACTATGTAAGAGTGTGTGCGTTTGTTTGGCCAGGCTACATCAAAGGAGTTGTCCATTATAAAATGTATTTTTATTTTTATTTTTTTGCATTATGTTTTGCCTTTTTCCGCTTAGCCTGTCGGTAGTTTGTGGCAGCCAGTTGATGACAATACGTCAACCCATCATTGCATAGTACTCGTACACGTTTGTATGTATGCAGTAGGAGGTATTGTGTACCGTTCCTCCAAAATAGTCGTATGTGTATGGGGTATGTGGCCTGTTCATGCTCAAAATCAGTGATTTGTTAATAATCCTTTTATTCATCCACAATGAAGCTCGTTAAGTTAATGAGTTTACAATGACGCAGCAAGTTGTTCCCTTTCACGTGAATTTATGTGAATGCACACACATACATACTTACATATATTTATGTATTTATTTGCATGTAAAGAAGGATGCGTATGTGTGCTTGCTCTTTCCTTTGGCGACTGCACGTGTTTCTTGTGGGCAGTCTGTCAAAAATCGCCACGCACACACTTGTATGTAAATACATATGCAGCTATTTATATATGTAGGTACACGTAATCGTCCATAATCGTGGCTGCTAGGTTTTGTTTAGCGAAGTGAGTGATTGCTTAAGTGCGGTAATATGCGAAGCTTGTGTTGTATGCGGAGGGTGACGGAAGTGTGGATGGGGGAAGTGTTGGAGACAGCTTGAAGTAATTAAATGTTGCTGAGTATTGTAGTTGAATTTGTGCAAAGAAATAATGAATATTATTTTAATGCATTAAACTACAAGTATATTCACACTTCATCATTGAATCTGTTCATAAATAAAAAAAAATAATAATAAAAAAACAAAATTAACGATTCAGTGAAGAAGTATTTCACACACGACTTATGTAAATTAAGTATTTGAAAAGTATTTGCAGTTTAAACAATCTTACTTTCGCATTTATACACTCCGGGATAGAACTCCAGAAGAAACAAAGATAATTGACTTCTCCGACGACATTGCGGTTGTGGTGACGGCTGAAAATTTAGGCGAAATCCGCGTGCAATCTTTGATAAGGCTAAATCACTTAGAATTAGCGCAACAGAAGTCCAAAGCAGTCACTTTTGGAATCGGCGACTGCAACATATCAACAGTTCCCACAATGGGACTAATGAGGGATAAAAGGCTGTCTTTCAAAGCACCCCTCGAGTAAGCCATTCTTATACGAGGATAAAAACAAAATCGCCGTCAGCTCTTGGCTAATGTGGTAAAAATCCAAATTTTTTAGGGTGCACCTATTTGGGCGGACAAAACGCAACATGTATCATACTTTCAAGGACTACAATCAACCAATCGGTTGTGCGAACTACGCGTATGGAGTGGATTATACGTACAGGGTTTGATTGAAAAGTAATAAGCCGTATTTTTTTTAAGCAGTTTTATGAAACCTTTTCGCTTATGCAACTAATATTCTTCAAAATAGGACCCTTGAGCGTCAATACACCGCTGAGTAGCGGTGCTTCCACTGCAGGAAACATTTTTTAAACTCATCCGCCGGAATCGCGATCATTTCGGCTGTCACAGTTTTTTGGATGGCCTCGATGGAGTCGAAACGCCTCCCCTTCAGCTTTCTTTTCAGGCGCGGGAACAAGAAGAAGTCCGGAGGGGACAGGTCTGGGCTGTAGGGAGGGTGGGGAAGCACCGGAACCCCCATCTTGGCCAATGCAGAGGTGCAGAGGAATGCGGTGTGCGCCGGCGCATTGTCGTGATGAAGGGTCCAATTGTCACGATTTCCCACACATTGTAATAAGTTAAATTTAACTCTTCACTGATCTCACGTAGACTAGCACGACGGTCAATATTCAAAAATTCACGAACCCGGCTCACATCTTCGTCTGTTTGCGTCGTCGGAGGCCTTCCAGATCGCTGTACGTCTTCGACGTCCTCCCGACCTTCCTTGAACGAATTGTGCCACCGTCTTACCTTCGCACTGGACAGAGATTGGTCCCCGTAAGTCTCCTTGAGCAGCCCAATGGTTTCGGTACTCGTTTTCTTTAGCTTTACGCAAAATTTGATCGAGTAACGTTGCTCCAACGATAGCTGCATTTTCGCCACTGCAAAATCCTAACACACTTCTAAAACAGCTTTCACGCGCAGAGCGATGTTGACTGCACCGCTCTTGTCAGCGAACTGGGACCGGTTTCTAGTGGAAGGGGAAGGTCCAACGATCATTTTCACCCACCAGCCGATTCGGTTGATCGCTTGGCAGACGCTCCGCGCGGGAAGGCTCATTACTTTTCAATCAAACCCTGTATCTGGCATGTACCCCCTAGACATATTAGCAGTGGAAGCTGCTCAAATAGCAAGAGCACAGAGGCCTACAAGCTCGTCTACTCGTACGGCGTTACAAGAAAACAGCATCGATGAATGGCAAACAAGGTGGGATAACTCTACAAAGGGCCGTCGGACGCACAAAACCAGTTCTTGAGTGCGCATGACTGCCCCGAAACCTATTTGCATAGATTCAACCACGACGACAATCCCTATGGGGATTACTGCGCCGAAAACGTTTTTAAAGATGTTTATCACACATTTTTCACATACTCGTGATCCGTTCTACAACGCAAAGACTCCATAGAGCTTTTGGAGTACCGCCTTGGCCAGAAACATTTATGCAACATATGCTGCTCTTTAGGGAGAAGTGAAATGCAGCATGCGACTATTAAAGGGAGGAGGCGTCCGGGAAGATTAAGACACTGCAGGGGCGACTAAGCCCCTTCCCTCTCCGCGAAGTAGTGGCGAGACTTGATGGAAATAAACAGCCTCAGCCTGATTTCAGAAGGCCACTTAAGGGTAGCGCGCTAACTAAACATCTGTGAAAAGCAAAATGATAACTCAAAATGATAACACATCAATATTTTGAATAGTTTTGATAATTTTCTTTTTTGTTTTGCATTTTCATCAGGTTTTGTTTAACACTGCCATTTATTGTCTGGCGAAAACCATATAAATCCAGCTAATTAATTCTTAGCAATCAAAATTTTACTTATTCATACAACTTTTTGAAGTGATAACGTCTTATAATTCGATTTAGCCGGCTGCACGCACGAAAAAATGTGTCGTTACCTTGCTCATTGTCGTTACCTTGAATGAACTGCAAGCGAGAGCGCGGAACGAACGACGAAAAGCACAATCGGCCCCGCCCCAAAGAAAGAAGTCCAACGGTGTCGAATCACATGATCTTGGCGGCCAATTGACATCGCCGCGACGAGAGATTATTCGGCCATCAAATTTTTCGCGCAAAAGAGCCATTGTTTCGTTACCGTTAGCTGTGTGACAAGTGGCATCGTCCTGTTGAAACCACATACCGTCCACATCCATATCTTCCAATTCGGGCCATAAAAAGTTTGTTATCATCTCACGATAGCAAACACTATTCACAGTAACTGCCTGACCGGCCTCATTTTGGAAGAAATACGGCCCAATGATGCCGGCGGCCCATAAACCACACCAAACAGTCACTCTTTGTGGGTGCATTGGTTTTTCGGCAATCACTCTTGGATTAGCATTCGCCTAAATGCGGCAATTCTGCTTATTGACGAATCCACTGAGGTAAAAATGTGCCTCATCACTGAAGATGATTTTCTTCACGAAGTGGCGCCATATGCATTTTGATTTGAACGCCCTCTTTCATAATAAACCTGAATAACTTTAACGCGTTACTTTATTGTGTATCTTTCCATGGTTCAAATTGAGTTGGTCTGAAATTGAAAAATGTCGAATGAAATGTACAAGAAAACTTCACATTCAACATCGGCCCTTAAAATTTAACCATCCTTTATATGTAAAAGCGACATTGCGATATTGCCAACTAACGAAATAGGTATGCGCTTATAACTACCACTGTGTTTGTTATGTTTATACATACATACATAACTATGTGTGGCATATGCATACATACGAGCACTTCAATTCACCCGACGTTGACTGCAGTTCAAATTGAAAAGTTTACTCGTTCAAACTTACGCAGCTGCAAGTTAAATCTATCGCGTTTAGCCTTCTTCATTTTCTATGATTGTATGAGTAAGTACTCTCACACATTCACGAACGCATACAATTTCGAATATTTTCTAATTAAATGCGCATGTTTGACAATATGGTGCCATTTACGGAAATGCTTTTAATTTCCCGCACACTGCCACTCTTACAACCCGCTTCTGTGAAAGTTCATTTGCACATCGATACGCACAGTGGCGAGCATAACTGAGCGCGATAGTGACGCTTTCCGAGTTAATTTTATTTTTAATATTTTTATTCTTTCACTAAAACCATATAAATCCAACTTTAAAGCTTTATAAAAATTTAAAAAAATTCAGCAAATTTCAATGCAAATTTTGAACTTTTTAATCTGAGTTTTGAGAAAAATTTCGAGGATGTCCATTAGATTACGGTATATGTAGTAAAGACCAAGTTTTAAGTTGTTAAAGAATCGTGTTGATTTAAAAAAAAATGTTTTTTTCCTATTTTCTTGTTTTCCAATAAGAGGTATTATTTTGATATTCAAAGAAAAATTATATTTTTTAATAAAGGGTCCGCCATATAACTTTACGGAATTAAAAATGCTATAAAAAAGAAACTACTCAATATTTTTCCAAACTGTTTTTTTTTATTTTGAAGTACAATCCTTCCTTCATTCATATGGCAGCCTCGATTGTATGCGGCTGTATTTCAGCTATGACATCGCGTATGTTGGTCTTCGGTGCATCAATTGTTGCTGGTTTGTTGGCATAACACTGGTCTTTGACGGCACCCCAAAGATAATAATCCAACGGTGTCAAATCGCAGCTCTGAGGCGGCCAAGCGATATCAGAATTTCGACTGATAATGCGATCTTCGAAGACAGTGCGCAAAAGATTGATCGTAGCATTCGCTGTGTGGCAAGTAGCGCCATCTTGTTGGAACCAAATGCCACCAATATCCTCCTCTTCAATTTCTCGGAACAAAAATTCGTTCAATATGGCCCGGTAACGCTCTCCATTGACGGTTACGGCCACTCCTCGCTCATTTTCGAAGAAAAATGGACCAATGATGCCTCTCGACCAAAATCCGCACCAAACAGTGACTCGTTGAGAATGCATCGGCTTTTCTTCGAGTGCGTGCGGGTTTTCTGAGCCCCAAATGCGGCAATTTTGCTTGTTAACATACCCGCCGAGATGGAAATGAGCTTCATCCGAAAAGATGATTTTTCGGTAAAAGTCTTCATCTTCTTCAAGTCGATCCCAAGCCCATGAAGCGAAGCGAAAACGCATTGGGTGGTCGGTCCTTTGAGCGTATACAAAATATTTTTCGATGATTTATATTGTGTCAAATTGAACGTTAAATAATATTCGATGTTTTGTATTTTGTCAAATTGAACGTTTTTATTATTTTATAACAATTTAAGTTTCGTAGCTACATAAAAAACTAATATTGAATAACAGTTTTAATTTCTATTCGTTGTATAAAATAATATTCGATGTGCTCTTGTCTAAACTTGTGCAATCAATGGCACATCGGCGAAGCAGAATTGGTGTAGGAAACCTTGCGTGTCCGAACTGCTGTTTTTCCATCTTCCCGTTGCATTTTTTTGTGTAGCAACAATTCAGGTCGCTTTGCATTAGGCTGTACTTATTGATCAATACCATTGTTGTTTTTTGGCATAAGGTGACAATTCCGTTGCTTTTGCACACGGTGCCAATATCATTATCATCTTGTTTGCAATGCAACCCAGTAGTAGCGTACTGGAGGGAAAATGAATGGATGATCATTGTCATTGTTAACTATCCCCCTTATCAAGCTCGAAACGTCCTCGATTCGAAATAATAAAAGGTACGTTGCAGCATCATCTTTGCGGTATTGATGGTAGAGATTCGTTAGTAAGATGGATAAATACGATTTACGTAGTCGCTCGAGTTTACAAATTTTGACTTAAATATTAGACAATTTTGCTTCTTATGACACATGTATGAACAATTAACTATCAAAATATATTACATACGATTATTAACAATCAATATTTGTTTTCTTAAGAAATGTGATAATTCAAAATCGGTGTGTGGAATTTAATTATAGGTGAAGCAGTAAGACAGTTAGTTCCACAATTAAAGTAATTTTCTTCATTAGAGCTCAATTTCTCAAGTAAAATGGAAAATTTTGGCCTTTCTTTTATAAAATTAAAAAAGAATTATATTTTTAGGCAACTGGCAGATAATTTTAAACTGCTGAAATTTTATGTTTGAACGACAAAAATTTTCATTCAAACTAAATTGCGTAAAAAAATTTTCTGTCTGTACATATGTAGTATTATATAATAATAGTAACAATAAAAATAATTTCTAGTTGTCTTTAAACCATTACTTTTTCGACAGAAACCATTACTTTACCGCAGATTGCTTTTGTGAATTTTTTTTCCAGCTATCAGAACTGTGGTGCCAAGATCCTTTTCAATAACCTTCTCAACATAAATCCTATCAAGCTTACCTCCAAGTCTTTTATTTCGTTTTAGGAAAACCTTTTCACCAGGAAAATAAGTTCTTAATTTTTTTCCTAAGTTGTTCCTGTGTAAAACTTTTTCTTGGACCTCCAACAATTTTTGTCTTACTATTTCTAATTTTTCCGGAGGGTAATTATGTAATACTTCGGTGGGTTTAGCATTGATGACGGAATGGATACTGCAATTATACTTATGTGTCGCTAGCAGGACTAAGTCAACTGTTTCATCTATCTTCTGTTGCTCTTTTATGCAACGCGCTATTTCCAGCAAGGTCGAGTGAAACCGTTCCACCTGGCCATTGCTTTCGCTGTGGAGAGTGGGTATAAAAAACTGTTGGATAGAAAAATTGTCCCTAAGTAAACTCTTAATTAAATCCGAATGGAACGCTTTTTCATTATCTGAAACAATGGTTTTAGGGTTATTGAATGTCAGTAAAATTTCTAATAGGGCAACTTTAATGTCAATTGAGGATCTCGATGCAATAGGTTTGACAATAGCAAACTTTGAAAGTTTATCGACACAGGTTAGAAAATGGCATTTACCGGTCATAAAAATATCCATATGGAGTATTTCGCCTTGAAGGTGGGGAATATGGGTTTTTCCTATTCCAGGATCAAGCGGTTTCCTCTGGTACTTGTTTTCCAAACATATTTTGCAATTTATGATCATCGTTTGCAACATTTTTTTCATCTTTGGAAAGTAGTATTCTCGAGATATTTGTTGGAAATTCTCGTGCATTCCACGGTGAGCGTGGTTATGTTCAGCTGCTATTGTTTCTAGCTGATCGTCCTTGTTAACCAAGTCTATCACTAGGATTTCTGTATGGATAAACTTTACCCCAGGAAATGGTAATTTTAGGGTATGTTGTATTTTGGCCAAAGTAGAAAGGTCACAATGAATGCCATTGCTAACATTGGGGTTAACAGCATATTTTATGCACTGTATTAGGTTTGCGATGTTGTCGAAAAAGATTGTATGCCGGACGAGGTTTTGAAAAAGTATCTTAGTGGTTTTGCTAAACGTATTTGATTCGGATAAAACTAACTGATTTCTGAATTGATTAATAGGGCACTTAACCGATTTAATGACAGAAGTTGAAGACTCTTCACTGTGCACACTTTGGCTTTGTTCCGTACAATTAAGGTTGTGACAGTATTGTCTGGAAAGCGCGTCTGCTACCTTATTATTTTTTCCAGGCTTGTAGTGGAACGTAGGTGAAAACTCTTCTATGAAGGATTTCCATCTTTTCATTTTTGAATTCGGATTTTTTTCCGAAATGGCAAATATGAGTGGCTGGTGATCTGTGAAAATATTTATGTTTTTTATTCCATACAAATAATGCCGTAGTCTTTTCAGTGCCCATACAATCGCAAGGAGCTCACGTTCATTAGTTGCATAGTTTTGTTCGCAAGGTGATAGTGTGCGTGAAATCATGGTGATCGGACGGCCATTTTGAGACAAAACTGCACCAAGTGCACTAGACGAGGCATCAGTTGTTAGCTCGAATGCTTGATTATAATCAGGGTATTGTAGCAGAACATCATCAGAAGCCAAAACCCGTTTTATTTTTTCAAACGCCTGGAGTGCTTCTGAGCTAAGCTCAATTTTTACACTTTTTGAACTCCGCGCACTAACGTTACCATTTTCACCCCGGAGATATGCAGTCAACGGTTTGACTATAGCAGCATAGTCCTTTACAAAGCGCCGGTAGTATCCGGATAGGCCGAGGAATGATCGTAATGCTCGAAGTGATTTTGGGGGTTCGTAATTAATAATATCATTTACTTTGTCTGGGCAGGTTTTGATACCTTTTTCGGATACCAAGAAGCCCAAAAACTCTACCTCGGTTTTGAAAAACTTAGATTTTTCTGGCGATACTCTCATCCCCGCCTTTTCAAGTTTTCCCAAAACAGCATCAATGTCTTTTAAATGAGACTCTTCGTCGGAAGAATAAATGATTATGTCGTCGACATAAACGTGACAAAACTTTCCTATTCCCTCTCGTAGGACGTCATCTATTGCCCTTTGAAATATGCTAGGCGCGTTTCTTAAGCCAAAAGGTAACCGACAAAATTCATACTTGCCATTATTTATGCTAAACGCCGTTTTTTGCATATCTTTTTCGCACATGAGAATTTGGTGAAACCCTGACTTAAGATCCAAGGTAGTGAAGTATTTAGATTTTCCTAAATTGGAGAGAATTACTGTTGTGTCCGGGATGGGGTATCGATCGGGGATAGTTTTCTCATTGATCTTCCTGAAGTCTATCACCATCCGCAACTTCGGCTTACCATGCTCATCGAGCCCTTTTTTGGATACCACATGGACTGGTGAGTTGTAGGGCGAACATGATTTCCTAATGATACCATCCTTGAGAAGGGTTTCAATTTCCTTGTTAATGAAGGGAGCTACTGAAATAGGGTAGGGATAACTTTTACTATATATCGGTTCTTTGGTAATTGTGCGGATTCTGCCCTTCACAGAGGTGTTGTATGGCAACGCCCTATCTGGGTCGGCAAAGGCGTTTACGTTTTTATTTATTATATGACGAAATTTAGATTGAAAATCAAATGGGACTGAGTCTGTTTCTAGTGTTATTGAATTGACCTGTTCACTTGAGAGATATTGTAATTTAACCTTGCCGTTACGATAAAGTAAATACCCTCTGTCAGTGATGATTTTTGCATTGATTTTCCGAAGAAAGTCATACCCTATAATACCGTCAAACATGTTTAAATTTGAAAGTAAATAAAATGTTGAGGTATGGTCTAATATATTAACTAAGCATTTTTTATCAATGATATTCGTACCATTAATCGAACTTAAACGAAACGGCTTTTCTAACAGTTTAACACCTTGAAGAAATGGAGAATTCTTGATATAATTTTTTGATGTACCCGTGTCAATTAAAATACGGAGCTCCTGACCGTTTCTAGCTGTCTTAGTAATATACGGCAGGAGCGAATTTAGTTTAAAAAATTTATAACGTCATCGTGATCTGCAATGGCATCTCCCTCCTCACGAATAATACAATCACTATGTTGGCTATAATCACTATAGTAGTAGTCCCTACACTCGACACCTTCCTGAGTTTCAGTCTCACATATCGTGTTGGGGTTAGTTAAATCTGGCATAAAGTTAATCTTCTGGGCCTTTTGGATAGGTATTCGGTCGGAACTCGATTGCTCTCGAGCTCGTTTATGCGTGAATTGCTGGTTAGAATTGGAAATGTGCGGCTTAGGGGTGTAGGTAAATATGTTAGGCTTAGAAAAATTGTTGTTGTGTTGCTGCTGTGACAAATAAGGATTGGTGGTGTACTGTCTATAAAAAGATGAACCGTTGTCAACCTCCATTGGGGTTGGCATCTTCGTAACATTTGGGTAGGAGCGTGGTTGCTGCTGTTGCACTGATGCTCTGGGGTTGTTAGGCTTTGGGGTGTAACCCATCGCAAATGCTTGTGCAAAGTCATAACGCATATGACTCATTTGAAGTTCTTGTGCGACTGCGAGAGCGGATGGAAGATCTTTCGGCCTTGCCGAGAAAAGTATGTCGCACATTGGTCGACGGAGACCAGATATAAAGACGCGCAATGCATTGTCCCTGGCACGATCATTCAGAGCTTCTACAACATCATTATTGCCACTATGAGTCATAATTTGTTTATTAATTATTAACGATAATTGCCTATCCACCTTGTCGTAGTACTCTGCAATTGACAAGTTATTTTGTCTCAAAATACTAAGCTCGTTTTCCAATACGTATAATGGCCTTTTATCAGCATAGGTTTGATCGAGCCTGGAAATTATCGCCTTATAGTTTAAAACGGTATTAAATGATGCGAGAGTAGTGTTGGCAGAATCAACAATCTTATTCCTAAAAATCCCCATGGCTACATAATACCTCTCCGACCCCTCTTTGTAATAATTCATAGCGAATTCTGCGGCACTTCGCCATGCCGGGTACGTGGAAGACTCACCTTTAAACTCGGGTAGAGATTTAATTAAGTCTAAACTGGCATTATTTTGTTCAATTAATGGGTTTATGGATACTGGTAAGAACGGCTCGACACTGGCTGGTTCCAGCCGACTAACGGCTAAAGTTAGACGTCGTATCTGTTCTCCTAGCTCCTGCTTGGTACGTTCATTAGACGTATTGACAATGTCTAACACCTCTTCTCTATTAGCAAACATTTTCGCTTATAAATTCACCCTTCGACGAAAGACTTGATTCACAACTTGACACAATTTATTTTACTTGAATTGGTTATTGTATGTACTAACGATATCACAATCTCCTGGATTTGACAGTCATGAGAGCACAAAAAATTAAGTTTGTATAAAAAATAATATATTCTCGCAGATTTTGAGGCAAAGAGCCTCCAAAAAAAATGTATATGTAAAGAAAAATGTATAAATATGAAAAATTTCACAAAAACGGTTTCTTAAATTCGGGCCTTGATTGGCCCAGTTAATGTCAAATCTCACTATTAATTAACACACATATGTACGTATCTTTATATAAAGTATTTAAAGAAGTTTTACTGCTAAAAGGTATCGAACTATCGCATTTGATAACAATTAAGTGAAAAAGTTCGAATGACCTTAAGCACTTTTTTACCTTTCTATAATTTATTTTTATTTTTCATTCAATGCAGTAAATAGAAATCTAAATTAAATTTTGGGGCATCAAAAAAAAAAAATCTTGTGGCAGTTTTCGAACATGTGCTGTTTTTAATTTTATAAATTACTTTTAACAACACATAAAATTCAATGTTTAAGTTCTACTTCCACCTAACCGATATTTGAAATAACACTTACATGTATAGTTTCGTCGTTAAATTAATATATTCATAACGGTGTGAATCAGCTCCTCCGGGTTCCTATGGTCCTCTTCTTTCGGGAAGCCTGCTAGTTGGGCGCCAAATATTTTTCGATGATTTATATTGTGTCAAATTGAACGTTAAATAATATTCGATGTTTTGTATTTTGTCAAATTGAACGTTTTTATTATTTTATAACAATTTAAGTTTCGTAGCTACATAAAAAACTAATATTGAATAACAGTTTTAATTTCTATTCGTTGTATAAAATAATATTCGATGTGCTCTTGTCTAAACTTGTGCAATCAATGGCACATCGGCGAAGCAGAATTGGTGTAGGAAACCTTGCGTGTCCGAACTGCTGTTTTTCCATCTTCCCGTTGCATTTTTTTGTGTAGCAACAATTCAGGTCGCTTTGCATTAGGATGTACTTATTGATCAATACCATTGTTGTTTTTTGGCATAAGGTGACAATTCCGTTGCTTTTGCACACGGTGCCAATATCATTATCATCTTGTTTGCAATGCAACCCAGTAGTAGCGTACTGGAGGGAAAATGAATGGATGATCATTGTCATTGTTAAC